>CAUYPK010161860.1:0-20519 GCA_963574355.1 Loris lydekkerianus
TGTTAGGAGAATGCCCTGGCACCCTAGTAGGGGAGGTAGGTCCAGATTTTAGTAGGTCTCTCCCATGGCGTGTAGTGGGAGGGCCTTTGATTTCTGGCCGTTTGTCTGTGGGGTTCTTAATCCGATCTGATGGGGGAGGGGGGACTCCCGTCCGCTCAGTGATGAGTTTTGTACCTTTTGTTTGCATCCTTGTGGTTGCAGTTCTCTTCAGCGGGGTTGATGTGCATTCTTCAACTTTCTCTCTTGATGCTGCTCAAATCCATCAGGTTACTTGCTAAATTTTCATTTCTTAATTCTTTTTCAGGACGGGAGCCTCTGTGGAAAGCTGGCTTCAGTCCGCCATCTTGTCTCCCCCTTGTAAGGGCGGTTTTAACTGCCTCTTATAAGGACACTTGTGGCGGTGTTTAGGTTCTACCCAAATAATTGGAGATAAGTGCTTCATCTCCAACTCTTTAATTTAATCACATTGGTAAAGATCCGGCTTCCAAAGAAGGTAACATTTTTCTAGAAGTGAGGACATGGATGATTTTAGGGGTGGGAAGACATTTTCAGCCTATTGTGGTAAGTCTGAGAGGGACCTTTACTTTCCACTAAATACCTTTCTGCAATTAAAATTTTTTTTTGCAAAGTGGAACTACTAACACGTTTATGATTTCAAACATTAGATTAACACTACTATGATAAAGGGATATGGGCACAAACACATACACATTCCTCAGAATACAGAAGTGATTAAAAAAGTAGCCTCAAAAGAGATGTGATATATTATTAATCAATTGGTCATATGAAAAAACGTTTATCTCCTAATAATTGAATAAATGTAAATTCACACACACACACACACACACACACACACAAAAGAGATGTCATATACCTGAGACACCTATTTATTATCTCAGAAGAGAGATTATAACTTATTTAAAAGGATGACATAATATACATTTATGATAGTCATTTTATTATGGGAAGATAGAGAAAGGATACGTGTTGTGAATAGCACAAAACTTGGAAGGTTATCTAATATTAGAGGTGAGAGAAAAGGATTCAAACTATTTTAGTAGGCTAGGATGCTTTCTTATAAAAGCAAATATGTATTTTTTTTTTTAACTTTTACGTACATATAATATATAGAAATTCAGGTCCTTCCTTTCATTCCAGACACTAATATGGGAACTTAGGCTTCTTTTAGTGTAATGTTACTTAAAGACCACTCCCCACATCCTCCCTGGCTATATTCATTCTTTTATTAAACAACACTTTTAAATGTTTACTTTATGCCGGATACTAAGATAGTCGCTGAGAATATAAAGACAATTATGAGATATATCTATAGCAAAAGCTTTGAAGCAACTTAAGCATTCATTAATAAAGTTAAATAAATTATAATACATTCATTTAGGAAACCATCACTCAGCTGCTGAAAAGGATGAGGAAGTGCATTCTATACTGATATGGAATAATCTCTAGACCAGTGGTTCTCAACTTCCTAATGCCTCCTAATGCCGTGACCCTTTAATACATTTCCTCATGTTGTGGTGACCCCCAACCATAAAATTATTTTCATTACTACTTCATAACTGTAATTTTGCTATTGTTAGGAATCATAATATAAATATCTGATATGCAGGAATATATTTTCAGTGTTACAAAGGGGTCATGACCCACAGGTTGAGAACGGCTTCTCTAGACTATTATTGAGAAAGTGGGAGAAAGAAGGCAAAATACAGTATATATAATAAATGGCCACTTGTGTAAAAAACACACACACATCTATATGTGTGTGTATATATGTTGTGTACATACATACATACTTACTGGATTAGACGAGTGCTTGGAAAAGTTCAGAACAAACTAGTGCTCTTTCAGGAAACAATAGATGACTAGAGGATGGGGTAGAAGTGGGAAACTTACTTTGTATTGAATACTTTTCTGAACATTCTGTATTTTGAACGATATTAATTTCCTTTTAAAAATTTTTAAGTCAGTTTTAAAAGAAAAGCATGCCACCCTCAAGAAACTTAGAATACAGTAAGAGAAACAGATATATGGGAGCTATAAATAAGTACATGTATAATATAGAGTGTATCTGACAATTTGATAAAATACATACTTGAGAGGAGGGAGAGGTCATTATTCTCTGGGGCAGCAGGTGTGTGTTGGGGGTGGGGTGGGCAAGGATACTGCATAGAGTATGTTACTTGAGGAGTAGTAACCAATTAAGGATTGACTAATTTTTCCTTGACAGTCTGAAGAGAGGCAACAGCAACAGAGGTATAGATGGGAAGACGTTAACTATCTCCTAGAACCTGTTCAAATTACATCTACTACTACAGAACTCAATGATAATTTTTGGTGTATTTGCTAGGTTCATTTCCTTAGCAGCTGACCCACAGAGATTTCTGCCCCAACCTCTTCTCTGCCTACCTTCCTTCTTCCTTTCCTCTCTCTCCCCTCCCTTCCTTCTTTTCTTCTCTTTTCCTTCCTTTTCTTTTTTTATTCAGTCTTTTTAAATAAAAGATTTGAATATCTATAAATTATGATTTAATAACAACTACATTAATTCTTTTCTTATTGACAAAAATGTGACAGACCCAAATTCTGTGTTGTTGAAAAAAATATTTAATCTTACTTAAGATTTGTATACTGGCACACAGTTACAGTAATATACCCTTAATCTGAGTTTCCTTACATGAAAATTATTTTTTAGGTGGCACAGTTACTTCTTTTGAATGGAGCTGATCCATTATTTAGAAGTGACAGTGGAAAATGTGCTTTGGATGAGGCCAAGGATTCACGTATGAAGCGTCTCCTTGAGAAACACATTCCTAAACATCTAAAATATCTTATATCAGGTAAGATCAAACAGCCCTGTTTTAGCTGTTCTTCATACCAGTAAAAAGTTACAGAAATTTAATTTAAAATTAAAGAAATAAAATTTTTCTCCACAGTTTGTTTTTTTTTTTGTTTTTTTTTTTTTTTTTTTTATGACACATTAAAATTTGCTTTAATACTTTGGGGGAAAATATCATATTTTTAGTGAATGAACAAGAAACATTTTTACAGTAGCAGTAGGCTATTATTTTTATCTACCATGTCATGAATTCATAGGGAAGAGGTTCCAGTAGCTCAGGGAGGCACCTTGCCATTGAATGTGACAAAGTGTTGATTAACTTTTGAATTCATGGGAAATAGGTTCCAGCACCTGTATCACTGTTACATGGGGTCTATTGGTTATCCTGTGTGCTATGCTATACACCTATTATGCCATGAGCTCATGGGGAATAAATAGGTTCTCGCACCTAAAAATGGGTCCACTGGTACTCCTGTGTACTATGTTATATGCTTATTATGTCATGAATTCATGGGGAATGGGTTTTAGGAGCTCAGGCTCCTTTCCATTGGTTCTCACAAAGTAGGCTTCTCTGGGTGGAGCAGGCTGGCACTTCAGTTGAATCCAGGTACCTTTCTCTTTGTCTTCCTTCTTTTTCTGATCATTTTCTTTCACACGTTTCAGGAAGCTGTCTTGGCTCTTAGATTGCTTAATATCCTCAATATGAACATTAATCCTCTTGGCAAGGATCTTGCCCTTAACTTGTTTGTTTACAACAATGCCAACAGCATGCTGGGTAACATTGTAGACTCTTCCAGTTTT
This sequence comes from Loris lydekkerianus, assembly GCA_963574355.1. Classification (NCBI taxonomy): domain Eukaryota; kingdom Metazoa; phylum Chordata; class Mammalia; order Primates; family Lorisidae; genus Loris; species Loris lydekkerianus. The sequence goes on from CAUYPK010161860.1 coordinate 3,653, forward strand.
GCCAGGGTAACCTTTGTGTGGCATGCCTTTTTGAACAGTACCCATTCCCTTGATGTCTACAATATCACCTTTCTTGCAGATTCACATATATTTGGCCAAAGGAACAACTTCATGTTTTCTAAAAGGCCTAGAGAACATGTATCGGGTGCCTCTCCTCTTTCCCTTTGTGTTTTGTCATTTTGGTGAATTACTGGAAGATGGTGTCTTCCTCCCTACAAGTTTTGAGAAAATCCACCCACTGTTATCTTTGCTCCATTCTTTTAATAAAAGACAGATAATACTTTTCTCCAGGTTTTACATTGCCAACACTTAAGAAATCTTCTATGAATTTCTGTTTTTTCCCCATTGTCATTTTTTTAATAACATGATGTGATATAAATTATATTTGTTTGTATCTTTTTCAGGGAATGTGGCCAGGATTGGTTATATCAGTTCCCTGAGAATCTTTCCTTACAGCTATACTCTAGCACAGCAGTTCTCAACCTGTGGGTCATAATCCCTTTGTAACACTGAAAATACATTCTGCATATCAAATATTTACATTACAATTCCTAACAGTAGCAAAATTACAGTTATGAAGTAATAACGAAAATAATTTTATGGTTGGGGTCACTACAACATGAGGAACTGTATTAAAGGGGAGGCATTAGGAGGCATTCGGAAGGCATTAGGAACCCATCCATCCATAGCTCTATTAAACTGAAATACAAAATAACTTGATCTATAGTTGTCAATAAAAAATGTTACATACAAATAACTACATGGCGTAGTCGTCATACTCACTTTAATACATATGTTAGAATTTTTGGCAACATCACATTACTCTGCCCAGAGCCCTACAAGGGCTTTACCTTTAAACTCCTTATAATGGCCTGTAAGTTCTTCTGTCGGCTGGTCACCCTCCTGGTTAACCCCTTCTCCTACCACTCTCTAATTTCCATTAACTCAACTTCAGATTTGCTGGCCTCCTTATTGTTTTTCAGATATTCCTCCTTGACCTTCTGAAGTCTAAGTTTGCATGTCACCTCAGTCAGACCTAGACCACTCTATTTAATACTGCAGCTTCCCCTTTCCCTCTCTCACCTATGTTAGTTATCTATCACTACGTAACAATTACCCTAATATTTTGCAGCTTTTGGCACCAAGAGGCAATTAATTAATGGTTCTTAGAGACAGATGGTAGCCAGATCGCATCAGAAGAGAGCTGACGGTAACTTGTTGAGGCCAGGTATATAAAAGTGCATTGAGATAAATTATTAAAACAATTATGTTTATATTTCAGACCATCTGAAAAATAGGAAATAAAGTATCCAGTTGGAGGCAACTGTATATTATATATAAAAGTGCATGTGTATTTTGAGGATCTCCTTAATTGCTTGATTTCTCTGTTTTAAATAATCATGGCATACATTGTTTTGCTCTTCTGGGAATGCTTTCTCCAGCATTCTAGCCCTTTTTCAAAAGGTAGAGTTTCCTGTTCACCAACGCCCACTTCTATACCTACCCAAGGGAAATTCTTTCATAAAAAGAAAAAAAAATCCCAAACTTTTCTACTTAGGGCTTAGCTCCACTCTTTCTTTGTGAGAGATTTACTAAGCTCATTGTATTATCATGCTTCACCAGATGGTTTGGATATTTCTTAAGTTTAAACATTCAAATTCTATCATTTACTATTGACTACTTTTCAATATAAATGCAAAATTAGTTTACTTAAAAGATATCTACACACTTATGCAAACAGTATTCAATTTTAAATCTAGATGAAGAGCTTTTAATTATGGAAATGATAAAGAATTCCTCAAAAAAAATATATTTTCACTTTTTTATCTGAGAGTAAAATATGTTAACATTGGTGTAGGACAAAATTTTATTCATACTAACTTACAGGCTCTAAATCCTGTAGAGTAAATTAACAGCCCTAATTTTCTTATTTGTAAATTTGGGTTGATAATACCTACTCATTTACTTGCATCTCTGTGGGATTTTTAGTGTGAAGATTGTTATTAATACATGTAAAATTCTAGTACCTGGTACATTGTGGGAGCCCAGAGTAGCAGGGGGAAAAAATACAGCTGTTATCACCAAAATTCACCACCTCAGAATTTTGTATCTGGGTGTTAAGTTGGTTGTATATACTAAAGAATGTAAAGTCTCTTAGGAACTATGTCTTAACAGTGGTGTCTGAAAAGTATTGTTTTTCTCCTTATTTAAGAACAAAAGTTTGGCAAAGGCATAGTGTCTTTTACGATCTTAGAAAATAACAATAACAAACAATAATAATGAACCACTTTCTATGTGCCCAGGAAGTCCTCTAAACTATTTACATGGATTATATCATTTAATCTTCACAACAATTCTATAAGGTTGGGACTATTATTAACTTTCATTTTCTAGAGGCAGAGACATTAAGAAACTTACCCATGGTCACCCAGCTGGTAAACATATGAGTCAGGCCTAAAACTCAGGGCTGTTTCCTGAGACTGTGCCCTTAGCCCCTTTGCTTGATAGAAAGATATTCCATGTGCTTTTCCTCACCTGAACAAGGTGAATGGGTAAATGTCAAGATTCATCATGTGCATCGTAATTTGATTGCTATCATGAAAATTATTCCCAGAAATAAATTAAATTGCTCTCTTTTCCAATTATATCTTTACTGAAATATTTTACATTTCTAGCTTATAATATTTAAGGAAATTTTTATTCGTTATCACATCTAAGATGTTCATTCATAAATTCCTTCCTCTATCAAATTCATTAAATATCTCCTATGTGGATGCCATTATTTCTAGTTTTTTTGTGTGGCCAAATGCATATATAGGTAACTATCATTCAACCTTCAGTATTTAAAGGAAGCAGTGAAAGAAACACTAATGTACTTAACTTTTATTCTCAACATAGGTGTTTTTTATACATCAGCTTCCCCCCCACCCCCCAATGCATTTACAAGATGTTGACCTTTTGCATGTGTATATGTTTCACTTTGAAGAGAATGCAGCATTCAAACTAGGACTTATTAAGCACAAAGTATTAGCAGATGATAATATAATTACTTATGAAAGAATGTCTTGCCTTATAAAAGTTATCTTACATATAGTTATGTAATCTACTAAATGAAGAGGGCATAACTGAATATATCAGTGGGGAAAATAAAAAGTACTGAGGTCAATCAATTCTTGTTATTAGTTATTTTGTTAGGTCTGTTTTGCTTTTTCTACAGAGATGTTTTTAGCTCTCTTAAGATAATATTTGGTTTCTAATATGGAAGTTATAAATTATAGGCATGTTATATGTGCCAATTTTAACATAAAATGTTTGCATAGTCATCTTATTCCATTTGGTTTTCTCATGGTGAAGGACTTATGGGTTTTAGAAGTCTAGAGTTGATTTTCTCTTTGTTTACAGCTCAGAGGAATACCACTGACCCATTAGATGTAGAAGATGTACACCAGCACAAGGTATATCTGTGCTTAGTAATAAACATTTTTATGAGATGTAACTGCTGGTTATTGTATAGCCATGAGAAGGAAAAGAAAGACTTCTGGAATATTAGCAACAGCGATTTCACATTTGCTTCTAAGCAAATAATTACATGAGATCAAAGAGTTCTGGGCTGTTAGCTTGGGAAGCAATTGAGTAAATGTAGCATATCTGGGCACATTAATCTATTGGTAGCCATTTCCTTTCTCATTCTTTTTATGGAGCCTGAGGTTTTTCAACCATGTCACATTTCCTGTGGCCTAAATATAGTGCCAGCATCAAAGGTGTCAGTCCATCCCTTCAGACTTTACATAGTAGGCAGTTACTCTTTATCTGGTGCTTAAGTTGTAGTGAGTGAAAGGAAGCAATGTTCCTGTTTTAATCTTAGCAGCCCACAATAATCCTTTCATGCCAATTTAGGAGCATATCTGTGTTCTTATATTTAAATCCCTTTCCTACTGCCCTACCTATAGTTCTCACAGATATCTGAGGAAGAAATCCTCCTAATTCTAGGTTTAGCTACATAACAACTGGGAGAAGAGAGTTTCTCTAAATCATTTTCTTGTAAAGAAACTTTGATTAGTTTAAAGACCTATACAGTTTAAGTAGGTTTTGTATTGTGTTTAATAAGATTAATAAAAAAGGAATTAAAATGTACATTAGGAAATAAAGATTAGTATACATACTGACTCTAAATCTATTACATTTATCTTTCTTCTATTAGTCTACTTTTTGAAATAATGGGTTGGCTATATCACTGCAGGTCCTGTGGTCAGATATAAAATTGAATGGAATAATAATTTATCAATAATATACATTGAATTAAGTATAGAACTACAAATGAAAATTAAAACTAACTATATATTTTATTTCTTTAGAAACCAAAATTCAGTTCTAAAAATTGCATTTGGTTTGTTCATAATGAAAATTCCAACAGACAGAAGCCAGAACACATAAAAGACAATAAAGAAAACAAAGAGGATTTATTTATAAAAAAAGAAGATGTATATGAACATTACCACAAAGATTCCAAAAACACAATATTGTATAAATCCAAGCATAAACAATCAACTGTCAACCAAATATACTCTACAGGACTCAGAAAAGGCAATTTTTGTAACATCAAAGATCTCAGCACAAAATTATCTAAAGATAAAGGAAGAAGAAACACACAACATAAAAGGACTCAAGTAGATGATGGAGACAGCAGTCCAAGAAAAACACTAGCTGTCTCTTCTTCCAGGCGAATAACCAGGGGAAGAAGCAGATTGGTTACTTGTCAACAGCGTATTCACCAAACTCTTGATGGCCTTTCAGAAGAGGCAAATAAATATTCCAGCCCAACTCCGTCAAGCTTGAAAAATAAATTAGATAATGATATTGAGGCTTGTTCAATTTCCAAAGAGACACATACTCACAGTATAGATTTATCAGATAATCAAGAAACACAGTTCTTAGAATTAGAATCCATTGATCAAACTGAAGCTATTTCTCTCTCAGGACTTTCATTACATAAAGAAATCAAGTTACCAGTTGTTACTACAGATCAGCCACCTTATACTCTCCAAGAACAACACAGTAGCCCTTATAAATCTCATGAAAACAGTAACTCAGTTCAAAAAGATGAGAGACTTAACAAATGGGAAAGTTCTTTCCCATCATTTAGAAAGAGAAATTTTCATGATGACAATGATGGTGATGATGATGATAGTGATTGCTCTATTTCTGAGAAGAATGTAACATTTAAAAAACTGGTATGTTCTACAGATTACAAAAACCCCTGTAATGATAAAAAGAATACAACAAATAGAGAAGAAACAGCTTTACAACAATTTTCACCTTCTGAAGACCATTTTTCACAGGCAAATGAGTTAACAGCAGACATCCTAACCACACTTCCACAACAGGAAGCTGTTGATTTTTCTGATTCAGATAATACAGTCATTTCTGAGCATGTAACAAATTTTGAAGAATGCATGTATGGAATTTCTCTTGATCACTCAAACAGTAATCCTAAGCAAACTCATATGAGAACACTTTCAACACATGAGGTTTCAGAGTTGACTAGTCATGTGGATTTATTCAAAAAGACTCAGGATTATAGCCTCAGAACACCGACTGCTTTAAGGAGTCAAACAGATACACATATTGTGGAAAAGGTGACAAAAAGACAGATTACTAAAAGGAATTGCTTTGAAAAAGTCCAGAAAACAAGTTCTTCAAATGGGCCTTTATCCACAATTGTTTATTTAGAAACAACTAAAGTTGAAAAGGGGAGACAAAATCTTCCAGAAAGGGAGATGATGCATAATATAGATTTTCATTCTACTGATAGTATGAATAAAGAATTGACAAGCATAATACAAGTTGATCAAAGAGAAGAGAAAGAATCTTCTCACAAACCAGGTATAAGAAGTATTACTCAATTTGTACAATTTCCTATAGATTTACTTATTTTTATAGACATTTTTAACTGAATTTTACTCAACCTATGTCCAAACCAAGAAAAATGAGGATATGTGGGCCATTATTGGTGATGCTGCTATGACTAATAGTTAAGTGATAGTATTTACTTTGAAAATCAGATCGTTATTAGAAATATGGCTACTAAACTGATATTGACAAGTTAATAAACAATATTTCTACCAATTTTATATTTCCTTTTAATATAGCACTTATTTGTTATCAGTAAACACAACATTTTAATAGCAGGAAATTGTTAGCACTATTGATTTAAACTATTTACTGAATTCCCATCAGAATTGTAGTCAGCAAACTTTACACTTTTTATATAAAAACATTTTTAATAGCTTCCATTCACTTAAATAATCTAGCTTGTTCACAGAATAGAAACTAAAACATGTGCATTTTCTCTTCTAGTCATATAACCAACTGTTAAGAAGAACTACAACACTGATATTATAAAATGTTTGTGTTTCAGATGAAAAATTAACTAATACCAATGGAGGTGAAAGTTCTATAAGAAATTGTAAGGAGAAAAAAGAAGGAACAGAGTCAGAAATTCACATGCCTACTGATATCCAAGAACACAAGAAAGTTCAGAGTTTCAGAAAAAGAGAAAGTTTTTTGAAAGCTCCCTACAACCAAGGTTTGTATTCTTGTAATTATATAGGTAAAAGTTTACATAAAAAAAAAAAACAAAAAAACCAGCAGTCCACTCTACTCAAAATTTCTAAACTTTCAGATATACTGTGTTTTTTTTTTGGTACTCACTAAGTTATAAGATTATTTCAGAGGTATTTATTGTTAAGGCACCACTTGAGAATACATTAGCCTTCAGATATATTCTTTCAAATATATTTCTGCCTGTGACTTCTAGTTCTCTATTTAAGAGGAGATAAGGCAAATAGAGACAGTAGCAGTATTCAGTGGTGGCAGCAGTGATACATTGTGCCAGATCCCCACTTCTATTCAGCCCTTGCAACATAAGGGAACTTAAAGAAGCATAGCCACTAGTTTCTTTGTATTGGATGAATGAACTGTGTGTGTTTGGGAATATGGACAAGCTAACTATCATTTGATAGTTCTTGGAGATAGTTCTGTGATGACCAATAGGCAGGTCCACTTCAGCTTAAACGATAAGCACTAAAAGTTGATTTGTCTACTGTCTGTTAAGGTAGGAAGGATACTGGATTAGTCATTCTCTATGATTTTCTAAGATTCTCTATGAATCTTCTATTCTCTCCCTCTCAGGTAAACTGAAGCCCTTCTTTATACTTACTTCCCAGGCTGGGTTGAATGGTGGCTCTCCAAAACATGTCCTGTCCTAATCTCTGGAATTTATAAATATTATCTTGCTTTTGAAAAAGAATCTTTGCATATGTAATCAAGTTAAAGACCCCGAAATAAGGAGATCACAGAGGATTAGGATCAGGTAGCCCCTAAATGTAAGATAAATAGGAAAAGAGAGGATGATAATGAAGATACAGGCAAAGAAGCAATGTAGCCAACCAGCCAAAGAAGCCAAGAAGTGCTGACAGCCATCAAAAGCTGAAAGAGGGCGGCGCCTGTAGCTCAAAGGGATAGGGCTCCGGCCCCATATGCCGGAGGTGGCAGGTTCAAACCCAGTCCCAGCCAGAAACTGCAAAAAAAAAAGAAAAAAAAAAAAATGCTGAAAGAGGCAAGAAAGTATTCTGCCGTAGAGCTTCTGAGGGAGTGTAGTCTTTCTGACTCTTGGATTTTGTCTGATCTCTAAATCATGACAGAATAAATTGTTTTAAGCTGCCCAGTTTATGGTAATTTGTTACAGCTACCACAGGAAACTATATACCTCCCTAGCAGCACCTAATCATTTTTAAATATACCTTTTTTTATGTCTGTAACTCCAGTACACTGTGAACCACTTGAGCAGAAAATTGAACTGCCCCAGAAGTAAGAATTGCAGATACTCACATCTATTTAGCAACACGAAGGCTGGCTTACCTCCTGATCATCCAACAGTAAATTTAACCAGGCTTAGAGTTCAGCCTCCTTCTCTCACCCTCCATAGATTTCCACTTATAATTTTAGTTCCTTTCATTTAAATATGAAAGTATAGCCAAAGATTAATAAGTATTTGCAGAAAGCCCTCGTCAAATTAAACAGACCAAAGGACCTCAGAAGTAACAGAAACAAAGTATAATAAGAATCAAAATATCGAAAATGTAAAAAAAAAGAAAAATAGAAAAGGACAGAGAACAATACAGAGCTCTGAGATATTAAAAATATAACGGCAGAAATTAAAAAAAAAACAGTAGATGAAGCTCTGTAAGTCTCCTACAAAGGACAAAAGAAGAAAAAGCTGGAAAATAGAGAAAAGATAAGCAAATTGGAAGATCACGCCAAGAAATCCAGGGAGAACAGTGATCAAAAGTCATCAAAGTAATAATACAAGCAATGAAAAGACAGGAGTTTCCATATTGAAAGGCCCAGTAAGTGTCCAGTACGATGAGCAAAGCCCCTCACTGTGAAATTTCAGAACAGGGATAAAAAGAACATCCTAAAAGTTTCCAGAGAGTAAAAAACTGGTTATATACAAAGGAGCAGAAATCTGAATATTTTTTATTTCAGATTTCACTTTGTACTTTTTAATAGTAACACCAGATTCCAAACTATGGTGAACTTTGTGAAGAGATTTAGTGTAAGTGCTATTTGCTTCCTTTGAACTTCAGCCAGATTTTGTTTTAAATTTTCAAATAAATGCTGTAGAGATTTGTGACAGTAGCATTGAGTTATTTTTGAGTTTTTGCTCCACAATGTTTTATCACAAGGCTACCTTCTTTCCTACAAACATATCAGGGACATTCACAGAAAGAAATAATAATTGGGGGAGGCGCCTGTAGCTCAAAGGAGTAGGGCACTGGCCCCATATACTGGAGGTGGCAGGTTCAAACCTGGCCCTGGCCAAAAACTGCAAAAAAAAGAAGAAATAATAATTGGGAGGGGGTTTTAAATTCTAACTTGTAACCTGCAGGCCCACCATCTTAGATATTTTATGACTTTGAAATATATTCTCCCTCTCTGTTTTTATACATACATACACACAGACACACACACACATACACGTGCGCACGCACATGTCTTTAATTCTTCCAGTGAAGAATTACTGAGTGCCAGTCTCTAATGAGCAATATGTTTTTGGTGGATGTGAGTGGATACTATCAATCTTCGCTATGATTCATATGACCCAAGAATCTATTTTTAGAGAACAATCCCCTAAGTTTTTATGTCTTGCCCTGAAATTATATGCATGGTTAACAACATTTAGGGCTAGAAGAGTCTCAAAGTTTAACGCAGTGGTTCTCAATCCTTAGTTTGCATCAGAATCTCTTGAAAAGCTTGTTAACACACAGATTGCTGGACCTAACCTTCAAAGGATCTAATTTAGTAGTTTTATTAGTTTTATTTACTAGTTGTCTGTGTTGCTGCATAACAAATTACCACAAACATAATACCGTGATTTAAAACAATACACATTTATTATCTCATAGCTTCTGTAGATAAGGAATTTGGCATGACTTAGCAAAGTCCTCTGATAGGAACTTTAATAGTCCAAGGTATTGGCCACAACTAGGGTGTCATCACCCTAGGATTGGACCAAGGGAAGATCCAATGTCAAGCTTATGTGGTTGTTGGGAGAATTCACTTCCTTGAGGCTAGCTGGACTGAGGGCCCCAGTTCCTAGCCAGCTAATGGCTGGTGGCCCTCCTCAGTTTCTTGCTGCCCTGGCTTCTCCAGAATGACTTCTTGCATCATCAAAGTAGAGAGACTGAGGAAAGGACAGAAAATATTTCAATCTCTTATAAACTAATCAAGGAAGTCAAATACCCTCGGTGTTGAAGTATTCTATTGGTCAGAAGTAAATTATTCAAGAAGAGGGGAGTACAAAGCCATAAATAGCAGAATATGAGGATCATTAGGAGCCATTTTAGAGTCTGCCTTCCAGAGTAGGTTTGGGGTAGACTGGAGAATTTACAATTCTAACAGGTTTCCTCAGTGGTACTGATACTACTGATTTAATGAATATTCTTTTCCATTTCATCATCCTAACCCTTTTGCTTTGCTTCTTAAGTTCAAAGTTTCTCTGATACAGTTTTTACAGAAAATAAACTTTAGATTTCTGGTTTTATATTGGTGAACTGGGATAAGAGAAATCAATTCAGGGGTGTGGGGAAGGTAACTTGGAGTCCCAACTTTTCTATATGCAAATGTTTTGATCATTCTCCCTGTTTCCTGCCCCAGTCTATACACCTGCCTTCCATGGTACCTGATGCCCCAAGTTCAGAGTGCCTAGATTCAGACTAGCCCTATTTATAATGCTTGTTGCAGGTACTTTGGGTGGGACATTCCCTACTCTGCCAAGTTCATTCACTTTTCTCCATTAGTGACTTTACAGTTTCCCCAAATTTGACGTCTTTGTTCTCTGTTGTTTCCTCTTCTATTTTCTATATATGGTACTTTTAAAATTCATTTCAGCATGATTTTGGCAGGAAACAGGAAAACACAGAATTGTATTTTTTTTTTGGCTCTCCAACTTGCATCGCAAAGAAAAGATTAAATAAAAAAAAGAATCCTTGGACAATGGATCCAAATCCTTGGACTTTTTTATGAAAGAAAAACAGAAACCCAATAGGCCATAGATAGGCATTTGTTACCTGGGTGATCAGGAATACATCCATTGACATACAGAGCAGGATTTTATAATACCACAATTCATTTTGAGAAACATTTTAGCCATTGCTAAATGACAACTGAGAGTGAGATAAGCGTAGAACCAAAGCAAGTGTTGGATAGAATGAATGACTAAACACTAGGGTGAATGCAAGTAATGTGCTGAGATCCTCTATAATTTCTTCACAAGTTATACTTTAAAACAATAACAGCAATAATAATATTAATTGATGTTTCTGTGTAGTCCACTCTGCTTACGATATTTTGAGAAAATTGTTATGTATTTTCTAAGATCCTTTATAGTAATCAAAATTTGGTAGAAAAGAAGCCTCTATTTTGCTTGGCAAATTTACAGGAATGAAAACAGCTGGGATCAATAAGAGGCATGCCAAAGGGGAAAGTCAGCTTCATTTGGCTGCCAGAAGAGGAAATTTGTCTGTGGTAAAATCTCTAATAGAATCTGGAGCAGATGTGAATCTTAAAGATAATGCAGGTTTGGATCCTTTTAGTTTGTCTCTATAATCTGAGTTCACTAAAATACACATTTCAAAACCTCCTCCCAAATTTGAACCTAACTAGTATATAACTGATAACTTTGAACAATCTTTTTTATGTTATAATTTAGTTGAATAGTTAGATTTATCATTGCTAAAGTAACTTTCTCCTTTGGAAAAGTTTTTAACATCCATTTGGGAGCATTCAGTGAGGTTATACAGAGTAAGGAATTTTCCTTGAAAACTTTAATTCCATCCCCTAACTTTGGAGAAATTGCAACATTTCTCATTTTATTGTCCTTTCTTCTCTTTCTTTTTTCTTTATAATGTTCCTGTTTCTGATTTCCCTTATTTTCATTTTAAACCTTCATTTAAAAAAATTATCTCCTTACATTTTGCTGAAGCACAAAAGAATCTTGTGTGAAGAATTCTACAGGGAAATACTCAAAGGTTTATCACATCAGATGTCATTTTAAAAGAGAAGTGTGATAATGATGCAAATATACAAAGATGAATGTCAGATATTTTAATATCTGAGTTAAAACAAATTGAAACTATTAGTATTTACTGTGGTGTTATTATAGTTTTACATTCCATGAGTCTTCTGCTTTGGTACTTATTTCAAGTATTTGTGATGAGATCAATCTGTTTTCAAAAATGAAACTTACATATTTTAAACCCATAGTTTTTAGCATTATTTCTTATTCAATGCTTAGTATGTACATATGAATCAGCATAGATATTAATTCAACAAAACCTAGTACAAAGATACTGCATGAATGTTGATCTGTAAGGAGCAGATTGGTCTTGTTTTTTTTTTTCCTTTTTTAGGTTGGACACCACTTCATGAAGCATCTAATAAAGGATCTAATGATATAATTGTGGAATTATTAAAAGCTGGTGCTAATGTTAATTGTGAAAATTTAGATGGAATTCTGCCCTTACATGATGCTGTTGCAAACAATCATTTAAAGGTATAGTGCACATCTGATTAAGTTTCTATTGCTTTTCTTATGAAAATGAGTGAAGAAAATGAATATATTTTAAGCTGAAAACTAAAGTGATTCCTTAAAACAAATGATTCTAAAAACTATTTAAAATTATAAATGAAGATTCAATATTTTGTATGGATTGGAAAAACAACATATATTGCTATCATTTTTCTATTGTTTCTTCATACATAATTCATGTAAGTTAGAAGAAAGAGTAAACACAGGCTCTAAGTCTAATACATTCCATTTTAACATGGTCTAAGATGCTATGCTGTTGTACACAGACTCTAATTATAGTGATGATACATGTTACAGATAGACTTTTTTTTAACTCAGAATTTCTCAATGGGTTTAGGGCAACAATATGAGTTGTTTGTTTCCTGGACATTTGTTATATCCTTTTCTCCCTTATTTTTCATTATTCATGCAGCTGTGGTAAAATTATCACAAGAGAAGATCTCTAGGGTCATTATTTTAGGGCACTGACTTTCAAATCTAGACCTTAAAACTCTTCTCATATTTAAACTCATTTTTTTGTTTGACAAATCTTGGGAGGAAATTTTTATTATTATCACTAGGCAATATAGACTTTTGAGGAATAATTTATTGGTTTTGGAAATTAGTAAAGGAAACCATTACCAACAACAAGAATAATGTCCATAGTGACTACTTTTGACTAAAAAAACCCTTTGGCTTTTAAGATATTTAAATTTATAAAGAATAGACAAATTCTCAAAGCTTTGAGAATTTATAAAGAATAGACAAATTCTCAGGGTTACAAGATGAAAAAAGCAAACAGAATCATTAAAGTGATGAACCTACTGGTTATTTGTATGGGGAAAAGGCCACTTAAATGAAACCACTTAAAGGTCAAATTTTCATATTGGGAAAATCATGTTTTGGGACATTATCCCAAAAATGTCTCATAAAACAAGAGAAAATTAATTCTCTTTTTTGTATTGGTGTTGGGAGTCACCAGTATTACCCCTTCATTTGGAGATTTGTTAGAACTTTTAGAACTTAGTATATAGTTGTGCTATGGCCAAGATTTATTATACCAATGTAGATCAGGGTTTTTTAACCTTCACATTATTGACATTTGTGGCTGGATATTTCTTTACTGTGGTGTACTGTCCTCTACATTATAGGATGTTTAGCTTAGCAGTATATCTTACCTCTACCCACTATTTGCTAGTGGCACCCATATTTTCCAGTTGTGACAACCAAAAAATGTTTCCAAAAATTGCTGTATATATATGGGGGACAAAATCATTCCCAACTGAGAACCACTGGGTTTTATATATAGGACATTGAACAGAATAAAGCATCTAGAAATAGACTTTCACGTATGTAGTCAGTTGATTTTTGATAATAGTGCTAGGGGGTTCAATAGAGAAAGGATACTCTTTCAACATATAGAGTTGGAACCTTAGCATTTCCATTTGCAAAAAAGAAATGAATCTCATAAAACTGAATACTTAGTTTTTACCACATATAAAAATTAATTTAAAATGGATTACATCCACTTGGCCTGGTTCTGCATACCCTCTGTGCTATCTGGAGGCCTGGGAACTACTCTGCCCTAGCCCCCACCTGTGTACTTCTCCTGGCGGCCTGAGGACAGGCCCACCCAATCTGCAGCTACCACCACAGCTGGGACCCACCCATACATGCTACCTTTGTGCCTGGGAACTGCTCTTTTTTATCCCATTGGAGTAGTATCAGTGTGGACTGCTTAGGAGCCAGAAGATTGTTCCATAATTATTCTTGCCATTGTCTACACCACACCCACTACACGGGGGCTCAAGGAATCTCCACCTGCCTAGTCTACTGCTATCACTAGAAGCATGCGAAAAAAAAGGCCCCAAATTCAATCTCCATGGATCTGTTAACATTAGTTCCAGCAGTACCACCCTGAGGTCCCCCAGAAAGGCATGTTCCATGTACCACTGCCACCACTGGAGGCCAAGAACTTGGCCTACTTGGCATCCCCATCCTCAACAAAACTTAAGCACAGCTTCTATCCTAAGCAACAGAGGAAATCCCAGATACCACTGAGGATGTTTCAGCCAAAGAAATTATGGAGAGACTAACACTACTACCTATACCTAGAATCAAAGGCAAAATCCCCTACTCAAACAATGCCATGGATAACATCTTCAGAAAAAAGTCCTCTCCATAAAAACAAATTTAAAATATTGAAAGAAGCCACTCTTATACCAGATGTGCAGATATCAAGGTAAGGACACGAGAAATATAAAAAAGCAAGGAAGGAGGCTGTGCCCGTAGCTCAGTGCATTGAGCTCAATGCAGTAGGGCATTGGCCACATATACCTAGGGTGGCAGGTTTGAACCCAGACCAGGCCAGCTAAAATAACAGTGACAACTGCAACAAAAAAATAGCCAGGCGTTGTGGCAGGCACCTGTAGTCCCAGTATGGGAGGCTGAGGCAAGAGAATTGCTTAAGCCCAAGAGTTAGAGGTGTCTGTGAGCTGTGATACCATGGCACTCTACCCAAGGCGACAGCTTGAGACTCTGTCTCAAAAAAAAAAAAAAAAAAAAGCAAGGAAGGAAGGATGTAGTGACACCAAAGGAACACAATTAATTCTTCAGCAACAGATTCCAATGAAAAAGAAATTTAGAAAATCTTCAAAATAATATTAAAGAAGTTCAGTGAGATACAAGAGTATACCAATAAACGATAAAAAAATTACAACAACATTTGGAATGAGAAATTTACTAACGATAGCTATTATTATAAAGAAGAACTAAACAGAAATTCTGGAAGTAAAGAATTTATTGTATAAAATAAAAAATATACTTGAAAGCTTTGATAAACTAGATCAAATAGAAGAAAAAAATTGAGAACTTGAAAATCAATTATCTTGAAGTAACCCAGTCAGACAAAACAAAACAAAACAAAAAAGAGTGGGGAGGATAAAAAAGAATTTAAAAAAAGCCTACATGACATATTGAACCATATATGGACCATATATTCAAATTTTCAGTGTCTCTGAGGTAAAGAAAAGACAAAAAGGATAGCAAACTTATATTATGAAAATAACAGCTGACAACCTCTGATGTCTGAGAAGAGATTTAAATATCCAATATAGGAAGCTCAGAAATCTCCAAATAGATATAATTCAGAAAAGTCTTCTTGATGGAAAAAGCATCTCGTCACCTATAACAGAACTCCTATCAGACTATCAGTAAATTTCTTAACAGAAACCTTATAGGCCAGAAGAGAATGAGATTATATATTTAAGGTGTTGTAAGGAAAAAACCTTGCTATCCAAGGATACTATACCCAGCATTGTGATCCTTTATAAATGAAGGAGAAATAAAACCTTTCCTAAACAAGCAAAATTTTGAGGGAATTCATTACTAAACCAGTCCTACAAGAAATGCTTAAGGGAGTCCTACATGTGAAAGTAAAGGATAATATCTACTGTCATAAAAACATAGTGAAAGTATAAACCCACTGGTTGAGCAAATACACAACTAAGGAAGAGAAGGTCCTTAAATGTTACAACTATAGAAAACCACCAACTGCAATGATACACAATAAGTGATAAGGAAACAAAGAATATATAGAACAATCAAAAATCAGTTAATAAAGTGACAGAAAAAAGTCCTCACATATCAGTAATAAGCAGAAATGTAAATAGATTAAACTTTCTACTTAGAAGATGCACTCTGGCTGATGAGATTACAACAAAAATAACCCAACTGCCTACAAAAAAATCCATCTCACCTAGGAAGGCACATATAGACAGGAAGTAAAGGGTTAGAAAAGAATACTGCAGGCAAATGGAAACCAAGAGCAAGTAGGAGTAGCTATACTAAGATAGACTATAAGTCTAAAATAGTAAAAAGATACAAAAAAGGTCATTATATGATGATAAAGGTATCAGTTCAACAAGAGGACATAATAATTCTAAACATATATGCACCAAGTACTGGGGCACCCAGATATAGTAAGCAAATAGTGGATCTAAAAGGGTAGATTCCAATGCATTAATAGCAGGAGAATTGATAGCCCACTCTCAGCATTAGATATATCATCTAGATGAAAAATTACCAAAAAAAATTTTTTTAACTTAAATAGCATTTTAGACCACATAAACCTAACAAATATTTATAGAGCATTTCTTCCAACAGATATAACATATACATTCTTTTCATCTGCACACAGAACATTCTCCAGAATAGACCACACATTAGGATGCAAAACAAGCCTTAACAATTTTTTTAAAATTCAAAATGAAGTATCTTCTCAGACTACAGTGGGCTAAAACTAGAAATCAATTAATAAGAGAAACTTTGGAAACGTACAAATAAATGGAAATTAAGCAACATGCTCTTGAATGAACATTGGGTCAAAGAAGAAATGAAGGAGGATATAAAAAATGTTCTTGGGACAAATGAAAATCAAAATAAAACATACCAAAACCTAAAGGTTACGGCAAAAGAAGTACTAAGAGTGAAGATTGTGGCAATAAATGCCTACATCCAAGAAGTAAAAGGATTCCAGATAAAAAAAATCTAAAGATGCACCTCAAGGATCAAACCAAACCCACAATCAGTAGAAGGAAAAAAATACTGAAGACCAAACTAGAACTAAAAAAAAAAAAAAAAAAAAAAAAAAAAAACCGTGAATTAAAAAAAATACAAAGGATCTGACATTTAAAATTTGTTTTTTTTAAATCATAAAAAAAAAATATAAAACATTGT
>CAUYPK010161863.1:0-52628 GCA_963574355.1 Loris lydekkerianus
ACATCTGTCTTCTCACTTAGGGATTTGTGCTGCATATTTCTCAAGTGACCTTCTCACAGATCTTTGTGTCACTTGGGCCAGACCACTGGTTCAGAAACATCTCCACCTGGGGAAAGGGCCAAGGAAGGGAAAGGAAGGGGGGAGGTTAGAGTGAAAGGAGGGTAATGGGCGAGGCCACACCTAGGGTGCATCTTAGAATGGGTTCAGGCGAAACTTACTAAATGCAGAATACAAATGTCTACATACAATAACTAAGAAAATGCCACGAAGGCTACGTTGAACAGTTTGATGAGAATATTTCAGATTGTATATGAAGCCAGCGTATTGTACCCCTTGATTGCACTAATGTACACAGCTATGATTTAACAATAAAGAAATCTAAATGCAGAAAAGCAAAAAGAAACATCGCTACCATTTTATTGTCCCCCTCTGCAAAGAGCAATGACGTACACCCTGCACCCCTCATGGGGCTGTCAGATTGCAAGAAGCCACCAACTGGAAGGCACAGAATGCCAGGAGTGTGGCCCAGACAGAACCAAGAGACCATCCATCCTGCATGAGGAAGACAGACAAACTAGGGCCCGAAGTGCAGGGTCAGGTTGCTCTGCTGGGCCTAATGGTTGGAAAGATTGAGAAGGAGTCATACATTTAAATCACTGATGAGGTTACAGACCCTTGCAGTGCCAGGAGAGGTACCAAGCCTGCCAAGACCAGGACCCAATGACAGAGCTAATGGCTGGCACAGCCTCGCTGGCCTGAGGCTTCTGCATACACGGCCAGGGCATTTAGCACGCAGGCCTCCGCATCAGCAGGAGCAAGGCTATGTCTGCCAACACCATCGACAAGTGTGAGCATTACCTGCCAGCACTGTCAGGGGCCCAGGGAACCAGATGGCTGAGGAGGAAGGGCTGTGAGCAGAGAAGGGTAGTGAGGGGAGAAGGGCACAGCCAGGGCGGGTAGGGGAGGCTGCGTGCAGAGGAGGAGGTGGGGAGGCAGCAGCACAAGACACTAGTGGTGATTTGCACCAGCCCCGTTGCTGATAGGTAACACACTCACACCAGTCGTGAAGTACTGGAGTGACCAGAACACCACAGAGATTAAAGATCAGCTCTCAAATGAAATTGCCCTGGAAAGAGACAGCATGTTCTTTTCAGCTAATCCTTTCCTTTCCTTACCCTTTTAAAGTGAAAACGTCATTATGGTTTTTTCAGGTTGTGAAATAACACATCGGCACATGTTTGGGTTGTAGAGTTTCTATGTTTTTGTCTTTTTTTAACACACAAAAGGAAAATTGAAGAAGACATGGGAAAAGGTCGTCTCTGTGCCTCTCTTCCACATGGCTCTGTGTTTATTTTACTAGATGTTTGTTTATTTTGCTAAAGCTCCCAGATGATGAACCACTGAACAAAGACAAATAAGAGGTATGCTTTCACAAAGGAAAACACTGTAGACAATGCAGAAAGGTATGAAGGAAAAAGATTAAACATTAAGAGACTCTAGGCCTGGTGTGGTGGCTCATTCCTAAGTCCCTACACTTGGGGCGGGGGGGGGGGGCTGATGTAGGAAGATCTTTTAAAGCCAGAAGCTCCAGACCACCTGGGGCAATATAGCAAGACCCCATCTCTACAAAAAATTAAAAATTTAGCCGAACTTGGTGGCACACTCCCATAGTCCCAGCTACTCAGGAGGCTGAGGTGGGAAGATGGTTTAAGCCCAAAAGTTGGAGGCTGCAGTTAGTAACAATGATGCCACTGCACTCTAGCCTGGGTGACAGAGCAAGACACTCTCAAAAAAATAATAATGCATATACATATATATGTGTGTGTGTATATATATATATATATATGTAGGCTCAGCACCCATAGCACAGTGGTTATGGCGCGAGCCACGTACACGGAGGGTGATGGGTTTGAACCTGGCCTGGGCCTGCTAAACAAATGCAACAACAACAAAAAAATAGCCGGGCATTGTGGCGGGCGGCTATAGTCCCAGCTACTTGGGAGGCTGAGGCAAGAGATTCGCTTAAGCCCAAGAGTTTGAGGTTACTGTGAGCTGTGATGCCACAGCACTCTATCAAGAGCAAGAAAGTGAGACTCTGTCTCAAAAAAAAAATAAAATAAAAAATAAAAATAAATAGTATTTATAATATATATTAATATATAATATATATATGGAGAGAGAGACAGACAAAATTTGAGACATTTTTCTACCATGGAAACACATGGAAACAACTACATACTTTTCCTAAGAAAGTATACTCATGGCTTATTTTTAATTCATTGGTTCAAGCAAATGTTTATTAAACATCTAGCATGCTTCAGGCGTGAGCCTGGGGGAATGAGCCTCCACCAAATGATAAACACCAGCAATTAGCTCTCCAACATGTACCCACAAATGAGTTAAAATGGCACTCAGCGATACACAATTTTAGAAATTATTGCCATGAGACCCAGTGGAATGAACCCAAAGACGCAGTGATCTGGCCAACAGATCGGGTCATCCATTTCAATAATTATCAACCATATGTGCCATAGCACACACTGGTATGCCCTGAGAGGAGCTTAGGTGTCCTGCAAAAATTTTTAAGGATTATTTTCCAAAGAAGTTCAAGTAAGTATATATTTTTCCACTCTGCTTTGACCAACATAATGTAAGTGTGCTGCAGACATTTAACTGTAGGTTCAAGTGCGCCCCAAGATAAAAAAAAGGTTGAAAAACACCATTCTTCTTGCTATGATTCACACTGAGGGCAGGAGAGACACGCCATCGGAGCTGCTAGGCGTCCTGCATCCTGCACACTGCTGTCGGCTCCCACACGGTCCAGTCCCGGCTCGCAGCATCAGTGGCCACTCTGCCATCACCGCCCAGACCTGAAGCCCACAGTCATATCCCAGTTTCTTGCCTCTCATCTCCTCTTCCCCACCCTGTTCCTTTCTAGCCTCACTGGTCTCAGGGAGGTGCTGGAACATTCTAGAACCCTCTGCAATACTCCTTCCTCTCATCTCAGCATCCTTCCTCAGCTCTCGCCTCCCAGAGGGCCCCACACACATATAACAGCCCTGACCTGCTCCCTTGCATCCCATCTGCGGGTCATCCACAGCTCCCTAAAGCCACCTGCACTCTGGGTGGCTCTCGTCCAGCTCCCCCTCAGGGATGTCTGATCCAGCTTATCTGTTTCAGTCACTATCAGCCTCCAGTGTATTGCAAAAAGCGTGGCACATGGGAGTGCTTAGAGCATAGTGAGTGGCCAGACAAGTGAGCGTGGCCCCATAGTGGTAGCTGTGTGGTGAGAGCACTGGCTTCTAGACACCTCTTCACTGCCCTTCACTTGACTCAGGTGATCCCCAAAACTCTGCAGGGAACACATCGGCACTCTCAACCCTACAGACTTGGAGTTGGAGAGGCTGCACGGGGAGGGCATGAAGGCCTCTCTCATCACCCAGAGGCTGGTGACAGGCTCAGGCAAAGAGCACTAAAACCTCACACTCCAAGGAAAGACCCACATCCCATCCCCAGCCTCATCCGCCCTCCCCTTTCCTCTCACTGCTTGTTCATAAGGAAGCATCTTAATTGCCTGGTGCTGGGCAGCAAAGAATGAAGAAAGATCTGATGAGTCTTCTGTTCGCTTTTTTATTTATTAGATTTTAATTAAAAACCATTGAAATCACCCTATCCCAATTCATAAAAATAAATCTCACCAAGACCCATGAGACCTCCTTCCAGCCAAGACCGAGCGGTCCCTCTTCTCGTGGGGTCCCCAACACACCCAACCCTCCTCCCTGGAGCTGCCAGATATGGAATTCTAGGAAAGGTCATCCAAGCCATAGGTCATGACCCACCAGACTATGAAATCGATTTGGTAGGTCTTAACAGGATTTTTAAAAATAAACCATGGAATGAGACAGAATGGACGGATAAAGTGTGCAGGACAGAACAATCCACACATGTGAGGCCTCCCCACATCCCTGTCCCAGACAGGAGCCAGAGCAGGACACGTTCAGAACACAGAGCCTCCTCCCATGCCCCTCAGGTGTGCCCCCACATCTGTTCTGTCACTTCTTAGAAAACACTGTCTCCCCTTCCCGCTTGCAGGCCCCGTGTGGAGAACTCTTACTGTGGCTGAGACCACCAGGACTGGAAGAATAAATGAGCAGGTGAGATATGAAGGAAAATGCAGAGGGCTGCCTCTAGATAATTTCTGAGTGCACAGGCACGCACGCTCGTGCACACACACACACACACATAACAAAAAAAACAATGCCCAGTGTGGAAGCACACACCTATCATTCTATTAGAACACCAAGGCCAGAGGATAGCTTGAGCCCAGGAGCTCAAGGCCAACCTGGACAACATAGTGAGACTCTGTCTCTAATAAATAAAATAAAATTTTAAAGATGTAATTCTAGGATAATGCCACCTACGAAAGAGGGAATCACCCCAATGACATTAGGTCAGTCACACAAAGACACAGCCACGGGTCAAATCGCTTCCCTTTCAAAGGGGTGACCCTCAAAGCCAATGAAGTACAGAATCATGTCTAGGCCCACCCAGGAGAGGCCCTAGGGCCAGACAGTGAATGTACACCAGGTGAGTGCAGATGCCGTGGAGATGACTGTGGCCCATCCTGTGTGCACTGCAGCATTCACTTCCTCCAACTTTCAGAGGTGGTACTGTCGCCAGTAACTAGCTGCACTTCCCAGCTTTGGGTACAGATTGGGTGGCATGTCACAGTTCTGACCAATGAAATGCAATGCAAGCAGAAGTCATTGAATGCTGTCCCCAAGAAAGCTCTTTACAAGAGGATGACTCAGCTGTCACTCACTTTTCCTTGACCTTCATCCATTATCCTTTCCCTTTTCCTGCCCAGAATACAGGCTTGCCGGCTGGAGCCCCAGCAGCCATTTTGAGACCATTAAGACAGGGTTGTTACCATAGGATGGCAGAGCAATCAGAAGGAGTCCAGGTCCCTAATGATTCAGTGGCACCAACACACCAGGAAGCTCTAGAATTCCTGCATCTGAATTTATGTCATGGCACAGCTGAGCATAACCTGGATGATATATCCAGAACATTATCCTGGAGACACGGACCAGAAGGGCTGGTAAATGTCCAGCTGTTCCCCAGTCACCCCTGCCAAGACAATACATACACCAGAAATGCTGGGCAAGACGGTCCTCTAGAGGGTGACTGTACCGCCCTACCCTCCAACCAGATGAACAAGCTAAGAGTCTAGGCGTCAGTGTTGACTCAGCTCCTCTTCATTCCATCACCAAATCCCATCAAGTCTACCTCTTAAATAGCTCCCCAGTCTGTCCACTCCCTTCCACCCAGGCCCCCCGCATCTCCCACCTGTCATTCCCTTAATCAGCTGCTCCCCAGTACTTCTCCTCCAGCCATGCCTCACCCAGGAGCCAGAAAAAACATTTGAAAATAGAAATCTGACCTTGATGCTCTACTCACAGGACCCCAGAGGCAACCCATGGCCATCATGCTAACGCCCAGTGACCTCACAGTCATTGGCATCCACCGCCTTGATCCAACCTTCCCTCCCTTAGCCCCGTGAGACTGAGCCCCTCCTTGGGCCTTCCCGGTCCACCCGGGGTGCTCCCCCACGTGCCCTCCATGGGCCAGCTGCCCATGGTATCTGCTGCCGCTGCCATTGCTTGAGCAGATTTTGACAAACACGATTACAGGGATCATAGGGCAGCAGCCACTTCAGACTGCCCCAGAGAAGACACACAAAGGAGAAGAAGAGCCACAAGGGACGTGCCTTGTGTGTGTGGGGGGGTCATCCCCCATCCTTGGCAGCACCCCACATGCAGTACACACTCCACACACACAGCCAAGTAAGCAATAAGCACATTTCAGCACCTGAGCTGGGAAGCTTTGCCCAGGCCAGGGATTACTGCCAGGAAGCAACATACACGTCCATAGACCATGGGCTGGAGTGAACAGGTGCCCCAGGGATGGCTGAGACACTGCCTGAGGAAACGTGATGATGAGTGCAGGCCTAAGGGCAGCCTCAGGGCAAAAAGCACGTCTTTCTCCTGTTGTCATGTTCACCTAGTGATCAAATCCTTTTGACTCCTTCTGAAAAATCTGGACTTGCTTGTATGCCTGACCCGCACATATTGAGTGCCTACTGTATACTGGAGCTGAGCATTGGAGACCAAGTCCTGCTCTCCGGAGGCTCGTGCTTTCACTGGGGATGCACAGAAACCCACAAACTAGTGAACACGGCTTCTGAGACCAATGCTTGTGCCAAAGATGACCAAACAGATGGCAGAGTGATGGGGAAGGGTACGGGGAAGGGTGAGGTAGGGGTGGTATCTGCTCTGAGATCTGAACAATGAGGAGTAGAAATGGCCATGGTTAGATCTGTGGCAAGAGCTTCCGGGCTTCCCAGGGACGGCGAGTGCAAAGGCCCTGGGGTGGGGAGCTGGGAGACTGGTACAGTTGGAGGCCAGGAGAAGGTGCAGAAGGGGCACAGACAGCATGGGCTGGTCACACAGGACTGAGACTGGGCAAAGTATGGGCTGCATTCTAAGGGCAATTGGAAGCCCCAGAGGCTTGCAAGCCTGGGAGACACATGACCTGACTTGAGTTCCTGAAAGGATCTGTCTGCCCTGAAGAAACAGAAGGAAGAGTAAGTCCTACCAGGGAGCGCATGAGTCAGTGAGAGCGGGCATCACCTCACTCCAGTGTGGACTTTCTCCCTGCCTGCCCTCGAGTGGCTGTAAAGTGATGCCTAGGAAGAAACCTGGAAGGTTTTGTTTGTTTTATTAACTAAAGCTCTGGCTCCTGTTTCTGAGGGCTCTGAGGACTGTCAGCAGAGCCCACTCAGGGTTGAGCCTCTCCTAATGCTCCTGCCTATCCCATTTCTCCATCAGCCATCTGACCCTCCCTGGCTGAAATGCTTAAAGCTGGATCTGATGGGCAGTGCCTTATGAGTTGAAGGTCACGATCTGCTTGGTGGCCACTGCTGCCAACTGTCCAACAGCCCTGGGTGCCTCCACTGGCAAATAGTGTCTCAGGCCAGAAACTATAGCTCAGAAATCCCAAGAACAGGTGGTCTGCTAGGATGCTAATCCTGATGGGTGTTCTGACAAATATTCCTCCAACGCTGAGCACGGGGACAGAGTGGTAGATAAAACTAGACCAGAAAGGAACCTTCCATTCTAGAGGGGAAGGTTGATTAACAAGTAAACATGTTATGCAGGGAAAGATGTGAAATAAACTTAAAAGGCCCTTAAAAGAATACAAAGTGATAAAGGGAGAAAAGGAGTGATAAGGGCAATCAGGGGAGACCTCCCAGTGGTGGGGACACTCAGGTGAAACCGGGAGGTGAAAGGGCGTGGCCCTGCTGACACCTTGACTCAGGCTTCCTCTTGGAGAGAATGTTTGTCTGATGTTCCAGCCACCAAGTCTGTGGTCGCCGGGGCTGCCCTGGGACACTGATGATGCAGCATTAACAAACACCAAATGTGCTCTCGTGCAGCAGACACTTGCGAGGGCCTCCTGTGCACACTTAGTGCCCACTTCCCAGGCCTACTGTGTTTGGCTTCATTCACAGGACTCTGAGCCATGCCCAAGGGTAAGGGGTAAAGGAGTGAGGGGTGGCCTCGCCTAGGGACAGGAGATGAGTTGGGGCTCCTGCTCACACCCCTAACACCGGTGCTGACTCTGCCATCCAGCCCTGCGGTGATGCCCCCCCCCCCCCAAGTTTCATAAACACCAGACAAGCAGGCAGATGTGGTGGTTTACAGAAAGAAAAACACAGCACTTCTATCTTACGCTTGTCTTGCTTCACACATTTAACCGTTTGTATTGGAGTTTACAACCCTTGAAGAAACAAGGGCTCCCAAGAGCAAAGAATAATAGCAGCTAAGAAGTGATTGCAGTGTGCTTGGCGGATGCAGCCAGGTCAAAACGTGGGGCATTTCTGAGAGGGGAGGCTGAGACCAGAGGCTGCACAACAACACCCAGGTGCCTTGAGCCCCCACCCACACCCCCACCCCAGAGCATTGGGACTCAAGTCTTCCTTGACTGAGCATAGGCAACTACAGGAAATAACAGGTTGCAAGTGACCATCTGCCCTAAAAATCAAAGCTGAGGACAGGGTTGTTGTGGCCCAGGGATATTCCCTGCCTGGCATGCATCCTTCCGCCCTGTGAGCAAAATGTGTGACCCTCACACCCCCACCCTGGAAGAGAAATAGCCTTAGGAAAGAGCAGCACAAGTAACAGACCTCCCCAAGAAACAAAGCAGCATAGATGAAATCCCCCCACCACCACCACCACCAACTCCATAACACAGTGTAAGAGTTCCTACATGCCCAGTCCCCAAACAACTGTTCATCATAACAAAAGAATGAAAGTATCAGTTGTTAACCTTACAGTGCACAGGAAAAAAATCTAAGCTTATCTCTGGCTGAACCCTTTGCAATGACTTTGGGTAAATTCTAAACTTGCTGCCACCACTGAAATAACCAAATGTAAGAACGTGGTGAGACAGAATGTACATAACCCCTCCTCTCTGTCCAGCTATTAATTTCTCCCAGGAAGAGCCACTGCAAGTGCTGAGGACAGAAGGGTCTGGAATCAAATGATCCTGATTAGAATCTGGGTCCCTCCCCGACCCTCAGTCACAAATGATGCAACTCTGGGCAAGTTGCTTAATTCCATGATGCCTCTTTTCCAATCCATAAAACTGGAATTAACAGGGCCCACTGCTCTATTTTGAAGGGCTCAGACAGGACTTAGCTGAGATATGGATACAGAGTATCTATTTTTCACCTAAGTAGCACCCCTACAGTGGATCTAAGTCTCCTTTATTCCTGGGCAAGGCAATGAGACTGATTTCCCACAATTTAGTCACGCCAGAAAAATGCTGCCGCCCTTTAGATGCCAGGGGACATTCATTAGAACAGGATTTTCCCAGTGATGCCTCCCGGTCACTGGGTCACCACAACAGCCAAGCCAGAAATAATTGCAGTTACCAAAGTGGCCCAGCCTCGTGCCATCAGGGCCACCAATTAACCAGGAAAGTCACACTGACCACTGATGCCCCTCACTTTGCACCCATCCTTGATCTTAAGGCCGGCCCCCCTCTCTGCCCAGAGCATTTTCAGATCGCTTGGTACACGCACTGCCCAAGAATCCTTCATTCACTAACAGGAAAATCGCCACCTAACATTGATGTTTGGAAATTATCTTGTTTTAAAACTCAAGCAGGAAAAGCACTGTACCTTAAAATGATTTTTGCTTTTAAAAAGCGTGATGGGGACATTCTGTTTGCCCTCCAGCTTGCTCTCCCGCAGCCCCTGGCCCGGGCTGGGGTCCGAGGTCCAGCTGCGGCTTCATCAGATCCTTTGTAATCGGATCCCAGGTGATTTAGCCTCACGTGACAAGGCTGCCACCTAACTCTGATTAGCAGTCCACAAACGAGCTACCACTGGCAGCCACCTCTACAGTCAGATGGCATTTTCACAATTTCAGTAAGAGTCAACAACTTTAATGTGTGGCATATTGGGGGTTTGTTTTGAAATGGAATTTCCTTAGGGAGAAGAAACAGCATCCCATAGATGAGCTTACGAAATGCAGAGGGGTGAGGAGGAGAGAGGGACCGAAAGAGAGGTCTAGACGCAAGGAGGGAACTCACTACCCAAACCCTCCACACGGGGCAGCTATGACCCCACCTGCACTCTAGTGGGGTGAACCATAGCACTGTCATGTTATTTCAAGGGCACCAGCAAAGTGTCCCCCTCTTTGTCAAGAATGCCATGATTGCAGCTTCTCCCTTCTGGATTAAGCAGCATATTAAAGCCTCAGTCACTGCCAGAAAGCACGTGGGGGGGGGTGGGGGTGCGGGGGGCTTTAACTGTGGCCAGGTTGCTTTCCCTCTGGGCACTGGGAGGAAGGTGGGAAGGAGGGGAGAGTGTGAGAGCGAGTCAGCAGAGAGGGCACCCACAGCTCCTGGTGACTGTCGACCCCCTTCCTACAGCAGCTTGTACCAAAGCGGGGCTCCTAACCTCTTGTTTAAAAAAATAAGAGTATGTCTACCAAATGGCAGTTTTCAAACCCAGAAGCAATATTCCATCGGGTGGCACTTTGCATCTTCTAGCATGGCTCTTGCAAGACCTCCCTGGTGGTTCTTGTGACTGAAGAGCAGTTTCCCAGAGTGAGGGATGTACATCAGGGACCACTTACAAGATGGCCCTGGGTGTGTAGTGCTGTGTAATGATGTTTAAGATCCCCAAACTCTGGGGTCCATCCTCCCAGGTTCAAATCCCACTTGTGCTACTTTCTAGCTGTGTGATCTCAGGCTAATTGCTTACCCTCTCTGTACCTCAGTTTGACTACACAGTAGGGGACAATAGTAGCTTACTTATTAGTCTCATGTGGCCACGACAAACTGGTCAGCTCAAAACACTTTATTCTCTCATGGATTTGGAAACCAGAAGTCTGAAATCAAGTTGTAGGCAGGGCTGGGCTCCCTCGAAAGGCTCTGGGGCAGATCTTTCCTCTGCCAGCGCCTGGTGCCTGCAGACGCTCCCCAGCCACTGGCCACTTCACTCTAATCTATGTCCATGGTCACTTTCCTCTCTGTAGGTGTCATTTCCACTGTGGGTCTGTCCATCTCAAAGACCCCTCCACCTCCCTCTTCCATGGACACAGTTGCATTTCAGGCTCACCGGGGCAGCTCATGGTAAGTCCCTCATGCTTATGAAATGCAGAGGGGTGAGATCCTGACTTGCTGGGCGGCCACAGCAGGGTCAGGGAGGGGAGGGAAGTTCCACATCCCCAGCCCATCTATCTCTGGATTGAGGCATCACTTCTACTTAGCTGTTCCTGATTTGTAATCTTTATAATAAACCAGGAAATGTGAAAAATGTAAAAACTTTTAAAAGATCCTGAACTTAATCACATCTCTGGCCTTGTAAGAAAACATCCTCAGTTCCAGGGACGGGGGTGTGGACGTGTCTTCTGAAGGTCTGAGGAGGGGATGCCATGGTGAGGTTACCCTGCGTGGGCGTAAGTGTGCACTATTGTGGGCTATTTTACAAAGTTATCCACTGCTGTTCTTGTTATTCAAGGGTAGTGTTAAGTAACATTGAGAGAGAAATTACTTTCTTCTGTCTTCCAGAAAAGAGCCCCTTGGTCAGGTGCTGGGTGTGGCCAACACCTTACTAATGGGCATGAACCAGCCACCCCTGCATCACAAAAGCTGGAGGCCTCGGGCACAGAGCAGGCAGGCGGTGGGGGCCCACGCTTAGGGTGGCCAATGTTTTTATCACCACTACTTTTGTTTATACGTTTACTTCATCTGTGATGACAAAGTTTTCATTTATAGTAATCACATAAAATTCTGTTCTTTAACCTGAATAAAAGTCTTTAAAAAGGAAAACAAGGTCCCTGACTAAAAGGTACGGTCAGCAATAGCACTGGCATAAACCACCAGGATGCAAAGGCCCCACCACAGATGCAAAGGGAGGGAGGGGCGTCCAGCCCACTAAAGGAATAAAACGGGCAGTAACGTAGCCAAGAATTGACTCTTTCCACAAATCAGCAACACTCCTACACACACACGTCAAGGAAAAGATGCCATGTAACCCAATATTGGGGTGACTGATGGGACCTTAATATCTCCACCTTGGAAACTCAGAGACCAAACCTAGGTTAATGGCACTGGCCCCACGAGGCCAGCTGACCACAAACAAAGCCAGAGCTCTGGGCTGCTCAGACCGCAGACCTGTGCCTCCTCCTGCGTCAGGTTTGCCAATCCCACGACCATGACATGGGCATGGCTGTCCTGTCCTGAGCCACACAGCAGCCTGCCTGCTCCATTCTGCCGTGCTCACACCTGCCAGGCTAGCACCTGCCTTCCTGCTCCTCCTTTTCTTCCAGGACAAGCCCAGGAACCCAGGCCACAAAAAACATCCCAGGGCAAGACAAGGTAGGGCCGTACTTCCCACAGCAAACTCCTACTGGGGGGCCAGCAGGTGTGGGCTGGACAAAGGGAGACACCCCTCCCCCAGCCCACCTGGTACTAGAAGGTCATTCGGATGCCACTGATCACTTCATACAAAAGTCTCTCCCTCCCACCCCGGCCAGCTCTGTCCAAACACACTACACGTAGCTCATCTGGAAAGAAAAAACAAATACGCGGTAGAAGTGTCTACAAAAATTCTGGACTGTACCAACTGGGAGACGAAGTCAAAACAAACTTCAAAGGAGTGGTGTCTGGTCCTTCGGAACTATTGGTGCTTTTTATTATTTTATCATTTTAATGATCAGTCTATGTGGAATCCAATAATGATAGCAATAATAAACATTTATTGAACCCTCACTATACACCAGGTCCTATTCTCAAAGCTTCATACCAGTTAAGTCATTTAATCACCAAAATGCCCCTTCTGAAGTCCCCCATCTAGTTGGGAGTAAGATAGCAGCTAAGGTCTGAGGGCTTGCTACCGGCTAAGTACTTCTGCTGTATGAACTCATTCAATAACTATCCTTTGGGAAGGAGATGAACACTGTTGTACTCTCCCCATTTCACAGACGAGAAAACGGAAGCCCAGAGAGGTTAAGAGGTGGACCCGTGGTCTCACAGTTAGGAAGTAGCGGAGCCCAGATCAGAACCAGCCGGTCTGGCTTAAGACTCTGCCCTCTAACCATGGCTACTTCCACTTCCTGAAGGTCATTCCAGACTGGCATGCCCATGGAGTGGCTTCTCTTGTAGATGCCCTAAGCCATAGATAAGTCCACACCCCCATGGCAGCCTGGCATGGAGGTTGAGGACTCCAGTTGTGGCCAAAGTGCTGCAGTTAATCTCAGCTGCTCCCCTCACCTAGCTGTGCAAGGGTTTGGGCAAAAGGCTGAACCTTTATGTGCGGGTCCATCATCTGCAAAATAACAGCATTTCCCTTACAGGGACCTTCTGACAATGAAATGAGGCCACTGATGTGAGGCCTCTAGGACAGAGACTAGCACAAGTCATGGGTGGAGGGAGTGGCTATCAGCACCAGCCATTGTTATCACCACTGTGGTTACAGGACTATAGACCAGTTGTCAAAATGATAATGGAATTGCTCAGAAAATGTGTATCATATTCTGGCATACTGGTGGAGACCTACTCCCCACCTCCTGTCTGAAGTGGAGTATTTTATACACACTTGGCTGGTGCCAATTCTGGTCCTGCCCAGCCACTCCTCCCCCATGAAGGATGGGGAAAAATCCTAAGTCAACTGGGAAACATCCTGAAATGGCTGAGAAACACCAAGCAAGTAAATTTACCCTCAAATGACAAGAGTTACTTTTTTGCTCTGGAGAACAGCCAGGGCTTGAGTAAGAGGCTGAACCTTTATGTGTGAGTCCATCATCTGCAAAATAATAGCATTTCCCTTAAAGGGGCCTTCTGACAATGAAACGAGTCAACTGAGTTACAGGTAGGAAAACAGCTGCAGGGCCCACAGACCTGAGCGTGAGGACACGACCTGCCCCAAGAAGCCATGCAAACACTCATCACAGAGCCTCTGCCCCATCGGCGCACCCTGCAAGAGACACTGGCACCTGTCCACTCCAGGACATCTCCCAGCACAGAGGGAGGGAACGCACCCAGGAACGGAGCAGATGCTGCAGCAGGAGGACGTGGAGGCTGCAGGGCAGTCAGGGAAGGCTTCTCGGAGGCAGTGACCTTTGAGCAGAGCCTTGAACAACTTGACCAGTGAGAAGAAGGGAGGATGAGTGAGCAGAACCACCTCATGGAGGGCTTGTGGCCATCAGAAAACCCCAGTTGAGAATAAAAGCAACCAGAAGCTTCCACAGGAGGGCACAATCTGAGACATGTCCAACAAGATCCCTTTGGCTGCCATGTGGAGAACAGACACCACAGCCCAGAGATGGATGCAAGAGGCCCTCAGGGCTGAGAAAGCAGCCCAGGGAGGAGACGGTGGGTCACGGATCCCAAAGCAGCCACAGTGAGGAGGGCAGACTCGAGGTGCAAAGGGGAAGAGAGAGATGTTGGTATACCCAATGTGGGAACAGCCAATTACAGTTTGGGAAGGAAAGTGTCAAGGCGAAAGAAAGGCTCAAGCTGAGGGAGAGACACAGGGAAAGATGTCACGCACCTTCTGCGTCTCTATGTCCAGCAATTGTTCTCAGGCCTTTTAGAAGTGACTGACATCTACCGATGACCACATGGTAGAGCCACACCATGGAATATTATTTGGCCATAAAGAGGAATGAAATTGTGACACATGCTGCAAATGGAGGCCCCTTGAAATGTAATGCTGAGAAGCCAGACACAAAAGGACCTTACGTCATATTATTCTATTTATATAAAACACCCAGAAATAGGAGATCCAAAGAGATAGAAAGTAGATTATCGGTTGTCAGGGGCTGGATGGCAGGATGGGCAGTGGCTGGTGACAGGACTAGAGTTTCATCCAAGATGATGAAATTTCTCTAAAACTGACTCTGATGATGTCTGCGCTACTCCGAATAGACTAAAAGCCATTAAATTGCACATTTTTGACGTGTGAATTGGTGTGTCAATTATATCTCAAAGCTGTTTGAGAACCGCTGCTAGCCATGCCCCATCCCAGGGCATCTGCTACACCAAGCAGGTGGGCCCTGAACACGGGCACTTCTCACACGCTCCCAGGGATTACAACAGGCCTCTGGGCCAGGACCAGCTCCATCGCATGGACATCAGAGGCAGGGAAGTGCTGTGGTCATAACCTGGCCCAGCCTTCCCCAGCTGTGTGATCTGGGGAATCCCCTTCATCTCTCAAAGACTTTTGTTTCACCTGTAAAATACATCTACAAGAGCCACAGTGCCTACCCCACAGGATAGTGTTCTATGTACAAAAAGTGAAGGCACCCATTGGTGGGCAGTCAACCCCAGATGGCGTCACCATATCTGAGCTGAAACAGCTGTCTATACAAGTTTCTTTAATTCTCATGATTTAAAAAAAAAAAAAAAAGCGTTGGGGGATCCAAGCCTGGTGGTCTGGAGGGAAGGGAGGACAGCAGGAGAACTGTCCAGTCTGGAGTTGACCAGGGCACCCAGTCTGTCTTAAGGGCCCCACACCACTTTGCTCCATTCAGCCTTCTTGAGACATGTTTATTGAGCAAGGACCAGCTGCATGTAAGCCACTCGCCAGGCACTGAGATTAGGACACAAACAAATTCAAATAGGTTCAAGACTTGGTGCCCAAGCTGCAGGCTGGGGCCTGCCTCTGTCTGAGTGTCAGTAGAAACACCCCCCGCCCCATGCCTGGTGTGAGGACAGCTGAGTGCTAGCACCTACCACAGAGCTGACCAATTCCTGGACCCCTGAAAACCCAGCTCTTTACCGACCTTGTCTATAGGTCTTTAAGGTAAACAGTCGAAACATTTCCTGGTGCTTCTAGAGGCAGGGAGTCATTTCTCCAGCCCATCTCTGCGTGACGTGATAACTCAGTAATGTGATGGGGTGTGTTTCTCAGAAACCACCAGTCGATAACCATTAATAACACCCTAATGAAAACCAATTCTGTCCAATCAACCACAGCAGCCAATCCTAAAAATCATCATCTCAGCACACACGCTGGGTCCTGGCACTAAGTATTTCATCAGAGGGACTCTTACCAAAGAGCCCCACCCCCTCGAGATGAGGCATCCCCAGGGTCCACTCAGAAGACCTTTGTTTCCAAAGCAAACAGACAGGTTCTCTTTTCAGTAACTGTGGGTGGAGGCTGTAAGAGGAAGGAAAGGAAGTGGGGGAACCTAGGCACCCAGACAAAGGGATGTACATGGCCAAGTCCCCATGCACCCTGTACTGGCCTCCAGATGCCCCTGGAAAAATCACAGGCTGATACTGAGGGTCTCTGGGAGAAGGCAGGACATTGCATCCCTCATAGTCTCAGCCACTCCAAAAATACCCATTCTCAGCCAAGATATCGCATGTCACCTCCTCCCTGAGGTCTTTCCAGATTACCCCGCCATGGTGTCCCACATCCACTGTAGGACCCCCCACACACACACATGGCACACTGTCAAGTTGGCTGTCTCTAGTTATTCCTTCACTTTCTGTTTTCTCTCTGAGGGCCACCTCCCAGACAGTGGGGACCACCCTGCTATGTTCACTGCTATGTGACCAGCACCTAAAATGTGATTCGGTATTTAGCAGGTACTGAAGTGTTTGAATAAATAATGAACACCGCCTTTGTCATGGGACATGTGGAGATAAGGTGGTCACAGGCACTGCCTCTCGGGGATCAGCTCCATGCAGAGGCAGCTGTCACGGCCATAGACAGCTGCACATATTGTGGCAGGAAGAGCAGCACATGGGCAGCCAGACGAGTGGGGTCCTGGCCCTTTCTGCAGCCCTATGTGCTGTGCTCCATTTCCTTCATCCTTTCCCAGAAGTATTTACTGGGCACCTACTACACGCCAACTGCTACAAAACATCCCCATGGGATGATGTTGTTAGGCCTCCCTGTTCCTGCCATCACTCCACACCCCCACTGCTCCAACCCTGGACGCACACATGGGCTTCCCATGTGACACCTCCAGCCCCAGAGGCTCCCCCACCTTTCTTATGCCTGTGAACATTAAGAATAGATGATCCAGTCTCTCAGAAGTCCAAAGAAACTCTGCCTCTTCCATCTCCTTAGGCTCCTGGTCCAGTGAAAAATTAAGAAAGATCAACACCAATTTGAATGGAGTGTTACAGTTCAAGTATCCAATGAAAAATTAATACACTCAACCTAACAAGCCTAGTTCAGTATGACTGGCCTATTCGAAGATAGTCACACACCTCTCAAAGACAGGGACACATTCTGAGAAATCCAACGCTGGGTCATTTCATTACTGTGTGAACGGCACAGGGTGCGTATACACACACCCAGATGGCATAGTCCCCAGGCTACATACCCGCACAGCAGGTGGCCATGCTGAATACTGGGGGTGACTGTAGCACAAGGGTGGCATCTCTGTAAACACAGAAAAGGTACAGTAAAAATGAGATGTAAAAGATAAAATATAATGCACCTGCAGAGGGCACCGACTATGCCTTGAAGGACCCAGACTCGCTCTGGGTGAGTGAATGTGAAGGTCAAGGATATTCCTGTGGACTGCTGTGGACTCTATACACTCAACATCTATGATGTACTACATTTATAATTTTTCCTTCAATAAGTTAACCTTAGCTTACTGTAACTTTCACTTTATAAACTATATTTTAACTTTTAAGCAAAGTTAAAATGTCAAAAACATTTTATACCTGTATAAAAATATTTTCTTTCTTTACAGCCTTATTCTGTTAGTTCTTAACAAAACAAGTTTACAAATTAAAAGAAAAAGCTAAGACACAAACACACCCACCAGCCTAGGCCCACACAGGTCAGGATCGCCAATGCCACTGTCGTCCACCTCCACGTCTTGTCCCACCAGAAAGTCTGCAGGGGCAACAACACACACGGAGCCACTCGCTCCTATGATAGGTCTGGAAGACCTGAGGGCTCAAGGCTGTTCCACAGTTAATGCTTTTTGTCAGTAGGAGCACATTCAAATAACTAGAAAAGATATAGTAAAGAAATAAACCTGTAACAAAATTGTTATCAAGAATTCCGTACCGTACACAGTTGTAAGCGCTAGGCTTCTCCAGGACTGCCTTGCGGTAGGTTTGTCCACACCACCCTCACCACACACATGTGAGCTACAATCATAAGGTGGCTATGATGTCACCAGGGGATGGAAATTTTCTGGCATCATTATAAGTTTATGGGACCACCATCACATACGCAGTCTGTCATTGACTGAAACATTTTGCAGCACATGACTGTGTGATGTCACCCTGAGGAAGGAGGGGTCCACAGGGGGTGGCCTAGTTAAAGGGCACAGGTTATATGAGAAATGTTTTCTTCACATTTGCTCAGTGGTTCCTGGTGATTGAAAATGTACCTTTAAAAGCCAAGGAGTTACACCTGCGTCTCCATCGCTACAAGGTGGCCCTGAGATGGCCTCCAGAACTGCACCTGGAGGTGTTGTCAGCGTCTCAAAAGCAAAGACCCCAGCATATAGGGCAAACAGAGTCCAAGGGCCCCCCAGCACCTGAGGAGCGACTCTGACTGTGCTTCCCCCACCGCCTCTGCCCAGCCTGTCACTTGGCAACTACCCCATCCCAGACTCCCACAGTCTGCCTGGTTTGAAATTATAATCCCTTCTAAACTGGAGAGGTGTGGGCCTATAGGGCTGGATAGAACAGCAGGAAGCTGGGCAGCGCTAAGTGCTCAGAAGCATGTGGGGAATTAGGACCCCTTTTGGGCTGCCACAGGTGCAACCTCACAGAGAACTATAAGAACCTGCTCCAACAAAGTAGACACATTCCAGGACCACCCCCCATGCACTTCTGAGATGTGCCCCAATGTGGTTCTCTCACAAGACACGCCCTGGACAAGTCAAAGACTTTTCTGCAGCACCATTTGTAGCAGAGTTTTGGAGAGAGCCTGGGCACCCTCACTGGGGAACAGGTCCATAAACCATGGGTAACAAACTCTATAGGAAATTATGTAGCAGTTAGAAGTAACTAACCAGAAATACACAAGGAAACTCAGATTATGAAAGCACAGGACCACAGGATGAAAGCAGGAAACAGAGCAAGTCAGAATACCCTGAAATATCACAGCCCTAGAAGTTTTACACAGATGCAAATTCATGATCACACATAAAACCTGTTGAAGGCGTGGCCCACAAAGGCAGTTAGGATTGGGGGAAAGGGAGACAGAAAGAAAAGGAGGGGAAAAAGGAAGGAGAAAGAGATGGAGATAGAAAAGGAAAGAAAGGAAGCAAGAAGAGAGGGAGAGAAAAGGCAGGAAGGAAAAGAGCGAAAGAGGAAGACAGAAGGAGGGAAGGAAGGGAAGCAGTAATGGCAGCGAGGCAGGGGCTGAGGAGTCTGGACAGGCAGGGGCCGAGGAGCGTGGCCAGGCCAGCCCTCTGCACCCGAGAAAGAGCGCAGCACCAAGGAGGGGCAGGTGCTCCTCTGCATGAAGCCGCCTTCCTCCTCCCACACCATAATGAGATTGGGCAGCTTTTCAAACAAGTAGAAGCAAAAAAGAGACAAGTCATGAACTATAACGATCTAATCAAATGGGATCAGAAGAAGGAAAAACAGGTTTTATTTGGGTTGGCGTCAGCCTCTCTGGCTGCGGGTTCTCCACTGGGCTCCCGGTGCCTCCCAGCAGCCATGTGAAACCCTGAGAAACTTCAATGTCACATCTCCCACCCGCCTACACTGGTTCTCGTGGTGGTGCCACAGGGACACTCCTTGGCACAGAGGAAGTTTAAGGGCTCCACTGGCCCCTTCTGTTTGGATATTTAGGGGTCCAGACAGACCTATAAGGCATGTCCTCAGTGACAGCCATGCTTCATGTATAACCTGAGAGAAGAGACAGCACTCCCTGGGGATGCTAAGAGTGCTAGGGTCACCCTATAATCAAGGGTTTTCAGACTGGGTCCCTGGGCCAACAGCATCAGCCACCTCTGGGAACTTGGAGGATTTGAAGATTCTCAGCCCCACTCCAGATAGGCTGAGCCAGAGACTGAATGGGAGGGGGTGTCCCACCAGCAACCTACGTTGTAACCCCCCAGGCCATAATGCCAACACTCACCAAGAGAGAGGATCACGGTTGCCATCAACACTCCAACTGGACTACACAGACACAAAAGCCGAGTGGAGGATGCTCAGGAGAGGACCAGTCTGCTCTTAAACACCAGCCACTCCAGAAGCAAAACTGAAGCAGTTAGAACCTTACTGCCCACGGGTCTGAACAGGCTCCCTGCTTGTTGTGTTTAATGGCTAGTCCTGGGGGAGCCTTCTGACTGCTCACGTGCCCCCCTCAGCCCTCAGGGATTGGGTCTCTGTGGGGCTTGCAGTGCAGACACGCCCCAGAGAGGCTGCAGGTGCCCCGGCAGGTCTCATATCCTCCCGTCTCCCCTGCACGTGGGTAACACCAACCTCTCCCTGACCCAGTTTGCCATCCTCTCAGAGGGGTGGGCAGTGAATGGCAGCAGCCAGCTCCTTGCCTGAAGTGACCTGGAAGGGCCCTGCTCTGAGTCCCGGTTGGGAGGCTGCATGGCCAGCAGTGCAACCCTGACCCCTGGGACAAGCCCAGCCACCCCACACTGCAGAGGGAGGCCCTCTGCCTGCCTTTGGGTCACATCACATCACATGGAACCTTCTGGAGTGAGAGCTGGGAATGAGATCACACCCTGTCCATCCCAGCTGGAGCTCCCCAGCAATCCCCAAACACCAGGCGCCCACTGGTAGGACCAAGTGGAAGCAGATTACAGGAGATCCAAAGCCTGGGGGAGGGGGCCGCTGGGAGGGGAGGAGATTTTTCAGAGCCCCCCTGGACTGTTCACCTTAAACGAAGGTAAGCTGGGATGCCTCCAGTGCTTCCCACCCTATCCTGCTCAGACGCAGAGCCTCCTCTGCCCACCTGTCCTGGTTTTCAGGGGGAGCCGCCGGGGTGTTCTCTCTCATCAGCCGAGTCTCCTTCTGGGTTCCCGTGAGGGAAATGTGAGTTGGACGCGGCGCCTCCTGACTCAGCCGCCACCCCTAGACCGGGCTGGAACGCACGCGGCCCCTTACCAGGTGAGGACCAAGTGGCTGGAGAAAGCACTAATTACCTCCCGCCTTCCTCCTCCCCCTGCCCTCCAGGGCAGTCACCTAGACCTGGCCCGCGTGTGCTCTGGGGACAGGACCCTGCTGCCCCCATGTCCCCTCCCCGCCAGACCCCGGCTGGGTCCTGGAAGGCACTGCATCCCGGGTGAACGTGCGTTCTGAGGGGAGCTGGCCCCGCACACGGTCTGCGGGCACACGAGCATACGCGCAGCAAACACGCACACAGCTCTGCCGGGGACACCCGTTTGACACACAAATCAATCGTTCCAGCCGGTCGGCGGGACATGCGCGGACAGACTCCTGCGCGCAGTCCCCGGGCCGGGCGCGATCCCCAGCGGCCCGGTCTTCCCGCACGCGCCCCGGCCGGGATCAGGGGCCAGCCCAGGCCCTGACGCCGCCGCCCCACACTGTCCGGCGCTCCCGCGCGGGGCGAACTTTGCCTGGAGGGGCCTCCCTGGGGCGCTGGGGGTAGCAGGGAGGCGGCAAGGTGGCCGGGCCACAACGCCGATCGCTCAGCCCGGGCTACCGGGCGCGCAGGGCCCTCAGCCGCTGAAGGGCATCCTGCGGCCACCGAGATAAACTTTGAGCAGGGAGTTCCCAGCCAGCCCCTGCGCCTGACGCCGCAGCAGCTCGGGATGCGGAGTGTCGAAGGGGACCGGGAGCTATTTTTAGGAGAAAAAAATAAATCCCAGCCTACCTTGGAGGCGAGCAGTGCCAAGGCTCCGGAGGCTCACCGCGGAGACAACTGCAGTGCACTGTGTCAGATTACAAACTGGGGGAGGGGGACAGGAGGCGAGGCAGAGGCGGTGCCCCGTCAACATCGCCGGGCATTGGTGTGTTGGCGGCTTGGGTTCAGCTAGACATGATTCATTAGTTTTCCGCAAGCAGAGAGAGAGGGAGAGAGGAGGGAAGAGAGAGAGAGGCAGAGAAGGGGAAGGGGGGGTGGAGGGAGTCACCCGCCATGCAGCAGTACCCAGAGCCTAGAAACGTCAGTGTTAGGACACGCGCCCACACGCACACACACCAAGATGGCTATATCCCTCGCTGCCAGTTCTTCCTCACAGAGCTGTGGTCAAAAGCTGGGACAAAAAATGGAGGCGAAACAGCTCTCCACCCCCACGCTGTCCCTAGCACAACAGTGCAAGGTCCTCCCCTGCAGGTGGCGGGGGGCTCCTGCCACAGAAGCCAGCCTCTACCAAGTCAAGGTAGAAACTGTCCTCCTCTCTACCCAGGACGCTCCCGAGATCCAGCACTGTGGGAATTACATGACTGCGTGGAGCTCCCCATCTGCCTGGGTCTGTGCTCTCTCTGGGCTCCCCGCCCCATTCCAAGCCCCCTGAGTACCCTGTGGAGGGACACTTCCCCACACACAGAACTTGGGGCTGTTGCACAGATGGACCAGCTACCTAGCAACAGAGTGGTGCAGGAGAGAAAACCACAAGGAAACATGCATGGATATCTCTCATCCCTAAGCTAAAACCCCATTATATGTTATTTAAAGATGCTAAATAATTTAGCTTCCAGAAAGGTAAGCCCCTTGTGTTGGGCCCCACATACTCTAATTGGGGCTCTGAGAGTCTATTAGTGATAGCCCAAATGGCACAGGACTCAAGTATAAGGACACAAGAACTCCAAGGAACAGCTCATACACCTGCGGGTCCTTTATACAAAAGAGGACTTCTCTTGAGGTGCTTTCTGCGATTCTCTAATTAATAGACTTACTTGACAGGTTTTATTTAAAAAAAAAAAAAAAAATTTCATTGGTTAGACCTGGAAGATCCTTCAACCACAGTGGTTTTGCTGTTCATCTTAAATGAGTGGTTCTCAACCTGTGGGTCACAACCCACAGGAACTGTAATAAAGGGTTGCAGCATTAGGAAGGTTGAGAACTACTATGAACCACAGTGACCTAAAAGCTAAACAAGCAGAGGAAACCCTTTCCCAAGGCAACTTTCCATCCGCATGGCAAATGGGAATCTGATGAGTTTTCCTAATCAGGAGTCATTTTGCCTCCAGAACATGCCTCTGAATTTGCCTGCCATAGTGAAAGCTAGTCCCAGCCTCTGTATGTCAGAGAAAGATCCGTGAGGATTATCCGGGGTTGGGGAGCAAACCGACCGCCACTCCCCAATTATTCTGCTGATGGAGCTGTCAAGTTCCAGACACCATGACCAGAAGAGGAAACAGTGGAGGGAGCTGGGACTCAGACAGACACTTGTGCACACACGCTCTCACAGCAGCACCACCTAAGGGAGCCAGAGGTAGAAACAACTCAGGCGTCCACCAGCTGATAAAGGGATAAACGGACCATGGTCTGTCTATACAGCGGAACATCACTCAGCCAAGAAAGGGAGTGTGGTGCTGACTCAGGCTGCGCTGTGGATGACCCTTGACAGCATCATGCTGAGTGAAAGGCCACCTAGGAAATGTCAAAAAGAGGCAAATCCATACAGCTGGGAAGGAGACTGGTGTCCACGGGGAGTGGGAGAAGGAGTGACCCCCCCACCCCCAATGAAGCAGAGTTTCCATTTGGGGAGATGAGAACATTTTGGAACTAGGTGGTGGTGGTGGTCACACAACATGTGAATGTGTTCAATATCACTGAATTGTCCGCTTTAAAATGGATAATTTTATGTGACGTAAGTTTCACTTCCTCAAAGGGAAGAAGGAAGGGAAGGAAAGGAAGGAAAGAAAAGAGAAAGAAGACTGAAAGGGAACAGCCCAGCTCTGAACCCCAGCTCTGAGTGACCTTGAGCAGGGCAGTCTGCTCCATGACTTACAGAATTGTCATGCCTGCTGATAACATGGCATCTACTTTGGGTTCTTGTGGGAGACAAATGAAATATGTGACAGAAGAAAACAGAGATGTTCCCCTTTAGAAAGGACTTACTCTTTTAAAAGGTCATTCACTGGTATGAAAATGGCTTCCCACCCCCATTTTCTTAGGAGGAAGGGAATGGATTTTTTAAAGTAATCCCAAATAGGCCTAAGGTCCCAGATTCTGAAACAAGCTGCCAAAGTATTTTCTTTTCAAGATGCCAAATCTTCCCCATGTGAGGCCACCACTACTTGAACTGGCTCTGTCACATCTCAATGTGACAGTCACAGCATCACCCTCAGGTATCCCTTGTGGTCGGGGTTGCCCACTCATGGGGCTGGGTATGAACGGAGCCCATTTAGCAGCTTGGACAACTTGAGGCCTGAAACTGACTGTAGATGCCTAAGTAAGAATAAGAAGGCAGGAGTCTGTTTCTCCATGTTGTGAATTTTGTGCATGAAATACTAAAAAAATGTACAAAACCAGAGAAGACTTTCCTATGCACTGAGGTAACTCATGATGCCGATGAAGCCATTCTGCTTCTGTGAAGAATGAGGACACGTTTTGCAGAGTGAAAAGTCACCCAGGTCTGAAAAGTGAGCTGCCATGGTGGGGACCAGCCCCCAGGAAGAAAGCCAAAGAGCTAACAGCCCTTCAAAGCTTGTTATAGGCAACCTGCTGGCTTCTGAGCAGAAAACAGCCTCCATAAAGAGACTGCGCTTCCCTGGGTCTCTTGCACTGTTAGAGACTGCTATAAATAACATGCAATGTGTTTATCGGGTCCTGCATGCAACGAGTGTTTGCCAGATGTTGGAAAAGTGGCAGGTGCAAAATTGCATCATTGCCATCCAAAGTTGCCCAGCCCTACATGCGGAGAATGCACGATGGGGCACTTGAGGAGCCGCCTGAGAAAGAGCCAGTCATTCGGGTGCAGTGCAATTCTGAGGGCTCAGCACTGAAATGGAGTGTCCCACTGCTGTGTAGCTAATAATAGGGCTGATGCTGAATATCAGCACTTCTGCAGGACTGACATTGACAAAGCACAGCCCGTTTCTGTTAGGCCAAGTCCAAAGCCAATGGCTAAGTGCGGCCACCTAAGTCCCGTGGAGCAGCAGTTTGAAAGTGGATTTTGGCCATAACTTCAGCACTCAGCTAAGAGTCCTATCTGCAAGTACTGGGTCGCTCAGAAAGGTCTAGTGCTAGGGATGACATGATCTACCTGGAACCCATGAAAGCCACCAAAGAACACTGATAACAAATAAGAATTGGGTAGGAGAGCTCTACAGATATTCCACGATTGAATAGGACAGTATGTTATTGTTTCCAGGAAAAATATGAGTCTTTGTATTTGCATATTATTTGTATATTATTGCATACAATTTGGAGTGAACAAAAATACACAAAAATCAATGGTTTTTCTACATAGGAACAATAACTAGCTTGGAAATGCAATAGAAGGAAAAATTCCATTTATAACAGCATACAAAAAGAAAGACATGCCTATAACTGATTTAGACCAGAAACTTGCAAGATAATATAATGAAGAAAATGGAGGAACAAAAAAAAAGGAAAATTGAATAAAAAGAAAAGCATACCCGACACTTGTAGAAGGTGCACACATTTCATAAAATTCTCCAAGTCAACCTTAGCATTTAATGTGCTTACAATAAATATAAAGGCAGCATTTTTTTTTTTTTTTTTTTTTTTTTTGAGACAGAGTCTCACTTTATCACCCTTGGTAGAGTGCCGTAGCGTTGCAGCTCACAGCAACCTCCAGCTCCTGGGCTTAGGTGATTCTCTTGCTTCAGCCTCCTGAGCAGCTGGGACCACAGGTGCATGCCACAACACCTGGCTATTTTTTGTTGCTGTTTGGCCGGGGCTGGGTTCGAGCCTGCCACCCTTGGCATATGGGGCCAGCGCCCTACCCACTGAGCCACAGGTGCTGCCCTAAAGGCAGCATTTTTTTAGATCTCTGGAAGCTGATTCTAAACTTAGTATGGAAATGTAAGCACAAAAATATAACCTGGACTTTTTTTTGCAGTTTTTGACCGGGGCTGGGCCTGAACCTGCCATCTCCGGAATATGAGGCTGGCACCCTACTCGTTTGAGCCACAGGCGCGGCCCTAACCTGGATTTTTTTTAAGGCAAAAAAAAGAGCAACAAAAGAAAAATAGCCTTATCAGACATTAAA
This sequence comes from Loris lydekkerianus, assembly GCA_963574355.1. Taxonomy (NCBI): domain Eukaryota; kingdom Metazoa; phylum Chordata; class Mammalia; order Primates; family Lorisidae; genus Loris; species Loris lydekkerianus. The sequence continues at coordinate 25,680 of CAUYPK010161863.1, forward strand.
ATATATTATAGATATATAAATAATATTGTGCATGGTCCTGGTACATGAACAGATGGATCAAGTGAGCAAACATGCCAGTCCATGAACAGATTTAATTACATATAAGAATTTAACATGCAATAAAGTGGCACTTCTAATCAATAAGAAATATGGATGATTAGTAAATTATATTCAGTCAACTGGATAATTAAGCTAAAAAAAAATTCTTACACAAAGTCAATTCCAGATGAATCAAATATTTAAATGTATAAGGGAAAACTTAGGCATTCTAGGAGAAATCATGAATTCTTTTTCATTATTTTGTAATGAAGAACTTTCTCAGCAAGACAGAAAGCCCAGGAGCAATGAAAGGAAAGGCCAATGACATTTAACTGCATGGAAATAGAAAACTTCTGCACTGTGGGAAAATGCCGCAAATAAAACCAAGAGATAGTTACAACTGGGATACAATATTTGCTATATAGATTTTAGACTCCATTGTGGGTCCAGTTTTGAGGCCTGGAGTTTGTTCAGTCTGGGAGCCCTGTTTAAGAAAACTAAAAACACAAAAAACACAAATATAAAATTCTCCAATTTTAATATCAGGTGTATCCAGATTAAGTAGAATGATTTTGAAGTATTTCTTCTTTTTCTATTGTCTATAAGATTTGGCATGATCTGGGTTTTTTTGAAATTATCTTTTACTTTTATTTATAAATATTAGTTGTCTATTTTTTGAGACTTTGGAACAAAAAATAAGAAGAAGTTAACTGATGACTCCATACTGAACCTAAGAGTCAAAGCATTCTATAATAGATATACTCTTATCTGGCAATTTGAATGTTACTTTCTTTGCAGTATTATTAATGCTTAATATTTCGATGCAGCAATTATCTGATTTCTTTTTTCAATGTATTGTTGTTCATTCTTTACAAGGTTTTTGTTTCTGGTTCTTATCTTAAACGTATTGTTATTAAATTTTAAGCCTTTTTAATTCTGTAAAGGCAAAAGTGGAAACCTAATAAACACATGTATATGTTAAAAAAATTAAATAAAAAATGGCACAAAGATGATCATTTATAAAAAATGAGAAAGCAGGGTGGCGCCTGTGGCTCAAAGGAGTATGGCGCTGATGCCAGAGATGGTGGGTTCAAACCTAGCCCCGGCCAAAAACTACAAAAAAAAAAAAAAGAAAAAGAAAGAAAAAAGAGGAAGCAAATTACAGCAAATTCCAGACTTTAAAAAGCTGAAAAATCCCACAAATAAGACAAAATTTAGACAAGCAGCATACATTTGAGGTAATTAACTGCCTGACACCCTCTGTAATACATTATTGAATTTAACTTGGCTGCATCATCTTTGATTACCTCTCCAGGTGACAATTATTTTGTAACATTATTTTTTAAAGAAAGAACAAGAAGAAAATAATTTCCCCTAGTATGATGCTCAAAATCATTTTAAGTGATTATTGAAGGTCTAAAAATGTTCTTTAACAGATTTATTTCAGATAGAATTGTTACAAAAATGGGCTTGCTGTTTGAGTAACTGTGAGTTACTATGACAGGTGTGCCCTATAAGCCTAGCACAAATCTCTTTGATTTGATTACCGTGAAAAAATCAAAATAAATTTGAGACAGTTTATACTGATGTTTGCTGTGTTAATGAGAATATTCTCTTTGTACCACACATTACTGAGGAGCCCAACCTCCACTTATGGTTTGCATTTGAGGAATGGAAGAATTTTCCCCAGACTAGCTTTTGTCTCCATACACTGCAAACCTTCTTTCTTACCCACTACTCATAAGCATGTGGTTCCAAACAATGATATGATCTTTGCTTATACAGGGTTATGAAGAATAATTCAGTATAGAGAACAGGAAAAGTATTATAGGAAGCCGCACTGTGATGGCTAGTGATAATTTATACCCAGAAATAACAAAAAAACAGTTACAACATATCCCACTAAATCCAAATTAAATAAAATGCTAACTTGACTTCCTCTTAGCCAGGTCCTCCAAAATGCCCACAGCCTCTCTTATACCACTAGCATCAGAGAAGACCTCAGTGGAAAGATACAATTGTCTGCAGTTAAAATATCTTTCTTGAGTACATTTTGTGAACACAATACTCAGGTCCCCTCCAGGTTCTTATGAAGGTTTATGCAACTGACAATCTCTGAAACTTAAATGTCATTGGCTTCATGATAAATATGCTTCTTGATAAGTTAAAGACTACATTGCTTAATATATAAAGAGCTCTTACAAATCAATAAGAAAAATATCAACAATCCAATAGAAAAATTGACAAACAATGTAGATATATAGTTCAGTACCCCTCTATAAAATGTTGCTACAATATACTCTCTGAAATAAGGGGGGAAACGTAAATAGTATGTATGTAGTCTCTCATTTGCTCATTAAGAAGGGTTGCTTGTTATATGTGTTTCAGAAAGTTTACACTGGGAACAGTAGCTGACTCTTGAGAGAGGGGTTAGGGACAAGAAGTTTGAGAATGAAATATCTCTTTTATATTATTCTTTCTTTTTTCTTTTTTTTTTTTTTTCCTTGAGACAGAGTCTCACTTTGTCACCCTTGGTAGAATGTCATGGAGTCACAGCTCACAGCAACCTCAAACTCTTGGGCTTAAGCAATTCTCTTGCCTTAGCCTCCTGAGTAGCTGAGACTACAGGCGCCTGCCACAACAACTGGCTATTTTCAGAGACGAGGTCTTGCTCTGGCTCAGGCTGGTCTTGAACCTGTAAGCTCAGGCAATCCACCCTTCTCAGCCTCCCATAGTGTTAGGATTACAGGTGTGAGCCACTGTGCCTGGCCCCTTTTACATTATGAGTTCATTTTTACTCAAAGCACGATTATTTGCTAAAACTCATTGAACTGTAAGCCTAGAAAGAATAAACTTTACTGTATTCAAAATAAAATCTTATAGATATTTTTAAACACTAGTATTAAATATATACTATACATCTCAAAAATGTTATACACACACACACACACACACACACACACACACACACATGTATCTCCAAAGACACAGACAGTAGCCTAAGACAAAATGGCCCTTGATAATACACCACAATAACACCTCCCATGTGAGTAGGGTGGTTGATACCTAGTTCAGATCTGAAATGAACCCATGTTTCGGGTCCCCCTACCCCTGGGTTCTGGGGCAGTGGAAAGAGCTGTCCCTTCCCACCCACCCATGCTCTTCAAGAGTGGGCACCACACTCATGTGGGTGGTCCTTCAAGGCACAGTGAGAGCCAAACCACAGAGTCCGGGTACTCTGGCAGTTTACCCATGCATTCATGACGCTAGAGGGAGTAGCTTCCCATCACCAGCTTGTACTTGCTGTGCGCCTCTGCTGGGGACACAGGCCTCACTCCGCCTGTAGCAAAAGGGGAGAGAGAGAGAACGCGCTTGGTTCGCAGTCTTATTAAATGTCTGCTCAGTTTCTTTAGTAGACATGAGCCTTTTCAGATCATCTACTACTGAGTGAGTTTAGTAGTTTGCATCTGTCAAGGAATTGATTCATTTAAGCTGTGGGCATACTTTTATCAGAAACATAATTGAAGAGGTTTGTGGCTTATATTCCCACAACATCCCTGACCCAGCCTGTGTATGGGACAGTCTTTTCTTTTACAGCAGGGGTCCTCAAACTGCACCGGCCCGCGGGCCACAGGAGGTGGTATGATTGTATTTGTTCCTGTTTTGTTTTTTTTTACTTCAAAATAAGATATGTGCGGTGTGCACAGGAATTTGTTCATAGTTTTTTTTTTTTAAACTATAGTCCAGCCCTCCATTGGTCTGAGGGACAGTGAATTGGCCCCCTGTTTAAAAAGTTTGAGGACGCCTATTTTACAGTATCAAGGTCTATTTTATGAAAACTTGTGTTTCAATACATGTGTACTATGTCTTGAAATTAACTCAATATTTTACTATGCCAAAAAAAAATGTGGGCATAGGGCAGCACCTGTGGCTCAAAGGAGTAGGGCGCTGGCCCCATATACCGGAGGTGGTGAGTTCAAACCTAACCCCAGCCAAAAACTGCAAAAAAAAAGAAAAAAGAAAAGAAAAGAAAAGAGTTTTTCCTATTTTTTCTTATTAGCTTTTGTCTCTGCCTTTGCTGGTTTTGAGCATTTGATGTGATCTCTTAGCATTTCAACTATGTATTTTTACTTTGGTGAGCCTCTCTTTTCATTGGACATTTTTACCTACACTGAGGCACCTTCCTGTCACACTGCCTCACACACGAGAAGGCAGAGTTCTCACGGTAAAGTGTCCAATTCCTCTCTCCCGCCCTGTGACGCTGTTTATTTCAACTATCAACTATAATCATCCAACACATCATAACGTACCACGCTAAGTAAGCCCTTATGTAAATACTTTAGATTGATTAATTAGAAAAATAAAAGATTTTCTTTTACTGTCGTTTATTCCTTCTCCAACACTCTTGTTTGTACAGATCTAAGAGTCTGACTTACATTATTTTCTTTCTCCCTCAAGAACTTCTTCTGACATTTCTTGCAGGGCAGTTCTGCTGGTGGTGAATTCCCTTAGTTTTTGTTTGTCTGGCAAAGTCCTTGTTTTCTTCTTCTTCTTCTTCCTCTTCCTCTTCCTCTTCCTCTTCTTCTTTTTTAAGACAGAGTCTTACTCTCTCACTCTGGGTAGAGTGCTATAGTGTCATAGCTCACAGCAACCTCAAACTCTTGGGCTTGAGCAATCCTCTTGCTTCAGCTGGTCTTGAACTCTTGAGCTCAAGCAACCTGCCTACCTATCCTCCCAGAGTGCTAGGATTATAGGTATGAGCCACCGCACTCGGCCTCTCCTTCAAGTTTTGAAGGGTAATTTTGGTGGATATAGAATTCTAGGTTGATTATTATTTCTGGGTTGGTTTGTTTTCCCCAACACTTTAAATGTTTCACTCCTCTCCTTGCTTAAATGATTTCTCATGAGAATTTTGCTGGAATTCGTGTCCTTGTTCCTCCACAAGTAAGGAATGGCTTTTTTCAAGATTTTCTCTCTGTTTCTGGTTTTCTGTGGTGTGACTCTGACATATCTAGGCCTGTGTCTTCTAGTGTACGTCTTCCTTGGTGTTCTCTGAGCCTCGTGGAGCTGCAGTTCGAGTCTGTCATTAGTTCTGGACGTTTCTTTTCTTGTTTGTTCAGTTTGTTCTGTTTTTAAGACAGACTTTCACTCTGTCACCCTGGGTAGAGTGCCATGGCATCATCATAACTCACAGCAACCTCAAACTCTTGGGGTCTTGCTTCACCACCTGAGTAGCTGGGGCTATAGGTGCCCGCCACTGTGCCCAGCTAGGTTTGGGGTCTTGCTCTTGCTCAGGCTGATCTGGAACTCCTGAGCTCAAGCAATCCACCCACCTCGGCCTCCCAGAGTGCTGGGATTACAGGTGTGAGCCACCATGCCCAGCCTAGTTTTGGACATTTCTCAGCCATCATTATTTCAAATACTTCTTTTGCTTCAATCTCTTGTTTTTTTCTTCCCTCTAGTGTTCCAGTTATGCATTTATTATATGTCTTGATACCATCCCACAGTTCTCGAATGCTATTTTGATTTGGTTTTGTTTTCTCATTGTATCTTCTTTTTTCATTTCAGTTTGGAAAGTTTCTAGCAATCCACCTTCAAGTTCACTGACTCTTTCCTAGGCCATGTTCAATATGCTGATGATTCCACCAAAGGCTCTGTTCATTTTTGTTTTCGTGTTGTTGTTTTTCTTTTTTTGTGAGACAGAGTCTCACTCTGTTGCCAAGGCTAGAGTGCCCTAGCTCACAGCAACCTCAAACTCCTGAGCTCAAGCAATCCTCCTGCCTTGGCCCCCAAGAGTGCTGGGATTATAGGCATGAGCCACCATGCCTGGCCAACTTCTAAGCTTTTCCCAGAAATCCTCTCCTGCCTCTCTTTTGTTTTATTTTCCTTCTGTTCATCCACTACTGACTCCTAGCTTTAGATTGGCCTTTTCTTCTTTTTTGAGTTTTTATTAATTTTTTTATTAAGTCCTAGTGCTGTAGCATCATAACTCATGGCAATTTCAAACTTGGGCTCAAGCAATTCTTCTGCCTCAGCCTCCCAAGTAGCTAGAACTACAAGCACCTGCCATGGTGCCTAGCTAGTTTTTCTATTTTTAGTAGAGACAGGGTCTCACTCTTGCTCAGGCTGGTCTCCAACTTCTGAGCTCGGGCAGTCCACCCACTTCAGCCTCCCAGAGTATTGGGATTACAGGCATGAGCCATTGCTCCCAGCCTAAATTTTTCTAATGATAAGATAACCAAGGGTGCCAGGTTTGAACCCAGCCTCGGCCAAACAGCAGCAACAACAACAACAAAAAATATATATATATATGTATATATTTTAGACATCTTAATTCTCTGATTTTACCCTTTTTGTTTATCCTCTAGCCTGTGTTTTCCTTTGTTTTTATATAAGGTCACACAGTAACTCATTCATTTAAACATCTCTTGCAGGCTGGAAGCTGCTGCAGGACACATGGGGGAGAACACCACAGGCCACTACTTTCACCTGCCCATGTTCTCATCACAGGAGCTGTAATTGCAAACTCTAACAAACTGCATGGAGGAAAATACCATGAATTATGACACCACAGCACAGGAGGGCCTGATCCATTCCGGTGGTGACAGAAGGCATTGTGAGAAAATGCTACGTACACTGAGATCTGAGGGAGACACAGGAGGTAATGGACAGAGGGTGACAGGAAGCCCTGCAAGGCCATTATCATCACTGTTTTGGGTGTGTTTGTGGTGTTTAGAGTTCCTTAGGAAGAGTGGGGGGAAGGGCATACCTGCAGTGACACTCAGGCCTAAGCAAGACTGGGCTGTGTTCTGTCCCTTCTCTGGTTCCAGCATGTCCCTCTACTACTTCTTGTCATATTGCCTCTCTCTGAATGTGGAATTCCTTTTCTAAAGACAAAGTTAGATGGTGCATAATGTTTACTCGTACAGTAGCAGAACCCGTGTTTAGCTGGACACTTTGCTGCCCAGAGTCCTTAGGTCCCTGCACTACAGCAAGGCTATGTGTCTAACTTGCATCTATAAATTGCCCAGTGGCTCATGCCTCTAATCCCAGCACTCTGGGAGGCTGAAGAAAGAGGATCCCTTAAGGTCAGGAGTTCAAGACCAGCCTGAGAAAAAGTGAGACCCCATCCCTACTAAAAATAGAAAAATTATCTGGGCATTATGGTGGGTGCCTATAGTCCTAGCTCCTCAGGAGACTAAGGCAGGAAGATTGCTCGACCCCAGGAATTTGAGGTTGCTGATGAGCTACGCTGATGCCATGACACTCTAGCCTGAGACTCTGTCTCAACAAAAATAAATAAATAAACAATTGTGGGAGAGGTTGCAGAAAAGTAGGTGGCTTCTTTGGAGAGAGCTCTGAGATTTCTCTTTCTTTCCTCCCCCTAGAATGTAGACACGATGGCTGGAACTTCAGTCACCACCTTGAGCTATGAGGTAACCTTGAGAGTAAAGTTTTCACCCCAGGGTGATGGGTCAGAACAATAAAACTGGGTCCCTGATAACCTTGGATCTGCCAAACCAGCTTCTAGACGTCTATGTGAGAATAGTCACTTCAAGGCTGGACGCAGTGGCTCATGCTTGTAAGCCTAGCACTCTGGGAGGCCATGGTAGGCAGATTGCTCAAGAATTCAAGACCAGCCTGAGAAAGAACAAGACCCTATCTCTAAAAATAGTCAAGTATTGTGGTAGGTACCTGTAGTCTCAGCTACTTGAGAGGCTAAGGCAAGAGAATCACTTGAGCCCAAGAGTTTGAGGTTACTATGAGCTATAACACCACGGCACTCTACCAAGGATGACAAAATGAGACTGTCTCAAAAAAAAAGAAAGAAAGAAAGAGTTGCTTCTGTGTTGAGGCACTCTTATTTTAACATGATGTAAGAGTAGCACCTGCCCCAAACAATACACCTGAACCATTCTGCAAATCCAGATAGTGGCGCATCCTACAGAGTGGTGATAACCCACAGCCTCTGAACCTGCTGGGAGAATGGGGACTGAAGACCCCATTCTTGGCAAAGGAAAGCACCCCCAGAAAAAGAGGAAAACTAAACCAAGTGAGTTGGAACAAAGAAAAGTCAGCTAGTTTACATTTAAACTAGCCATTGCTAGCAAGCTTCTTACCTTTTCTGAAATTCTAGCCTGTGGAGATACAGCTTACAAACATCCTGCTGGGTCTGTGAGCACTCTGAGGAGAGTAATGGTCATAGAAGAGGCTATGATCAGCTACTTGGGAAGCTGAGACAAGAGAATCACTTAAGCCCAAGAGTTGGAGGTTCCTGTGAGCTGTGACGCCATGGCGCTCTACTGAGGGCAACAGGGTAAGACTCTGTCTCAAAAAAAAAAAAAAAAAGAAGAAGAAGAAGAAGAGGCTATCACAAGTCCTAGAAAAAGACACATCTTCTAGGGCATTTCCTGCCCATTAAACAGGCAAAGCAGATGCCCATTGTGGAGATTTGTACTTGCCTGGGGCAGAGACCAAGGGAGTAGCTCAAGCTCTGAGATATGGGCAGAAGAGCTTATATCCCTTATAGCAGAGGAAAATCCTCTGTGGTGGTGATGGGAGGACAATGCCTCCCTCCCACTAGTCCCTCAAAGGAGATTAACACTGATGGCAGAGAACTAGTGGAGCTTAACACCTCCCTAGAAATCTGTGTGTGTGACCTAACACAGGAGGCTCTCCCAATACAAGGCTCAGATTTCAGATTACTGAAGGCCACCTTTAAGATTAGTTATAATAACAATAGAAGCTGATATGATCAATCCAACAAACTGCTCACACCTTTGTCCCCTCCCTCACCTTACCCGCTGGGCAAACAGACTCCAATAAAAGCAGAGTGGAGGGAGAGGAGGCAAGATGGCTGAGTGAAGCCAGCTTTCTTTCCACAGAGGCTCCTGTCCAGAAGGAGAGTTAAAGGACAGAAATTTAGCAAGTAATCTGGAGGATTAGAGCTCCGCCAAGAGAGAAGGTTGAAGAACGCACATCAACCCTGCTGAGGTGAGCTGCGACCCCAAGGATACAAACAAAAGGTACAAAATTCATCACCAAGCAGATGGGAGTCCCCTCCCCCATGAGAACAGCTCAAAGTACCCCATAAACAAACAAGCAGAGTTCAAAAGTCCTCCCATTATACTCCATGGAAAAGAACCTCTAAAAACTAGACCTACCTCCCCTACTAGAGTGCCGTGGCACTCTCCTGCCAGGCATAAAACTGTGTAAAACTATATATACTCTCTACCTGCAATTCTGAGCTCCCAGCACTCCCCTCCACTCTCACTCTGAGGTCTGGAGGCCTGTCCCCCAGGAGTCCAGATTCTTGGGTGATTTCTCAAGGAACATGGACAGGGCCTCGTCTGCAGCTGGTCAGTGCTGATTCTGCAGCACAGGAGTGAGGAGAGGACAGTCGGCTGAGAGGGAACCACACTGGAGTGGCGGTGCCCCGAGGCGCAGAGCAGTAGCCGTTTTTTGACAACAATAGGGCTCACCCCTGGATATTCTGGAGTCACACCCCCTGTCTCTCTGGGCAACCAGAGGAAGCCAGGCATCTTCTCAGGTGGCAACCACCCATGGAACAGATCTGGGAAGGAAATGCAGGCCTGTGAATAAAGGGTTTACTTGAGGTGGTACCAGCCTGCGTGGAGTGCGGGGACTAGAAGACATACATGCAGTGCTGAAGACTCCCAGGTAGGGCTGACCCAGAGGACTGCTTTACTGAGCCTAAGACGCACCTGGCCCTCAGGGAATCATCAACCTAGACAAAAGAAGGCAGGAGGCTAGAACTGACAGCTAACTGTGCTGTGAATACAAACCTTTGCAGCAGCAAAGACAGGGCCTGAGGCGCAGGTTCTGTGAACTCAAAACTAGAGCGTCATGGCACTCTAGTAGGGGAGGTAGGTCCAGTTTTTAGAGGTTAGAGTTTTGAGTTCACTCCAGTTTTTAGAGTTTAGCTGGGACAGAAACAAATTCCATAAAGTTGTTCTGTTCAGTCAATAACATCAATCAGGGGTGGGATTAGAACTGAGTGAACACCCCCCAGCCTCTATCAAGCCCCCAAGGTTGTCAGGCCTCACCTCCCCCTGCCTGAATCACATGCTCTGAGATGAACGATACCTTCTAGATCAGGCGTCCTCAAACTTCTTAAATAGGGGGCCAGGCCAGTTCACTGTCCCTCAGATCATTGGAGGGGTGGACTATAGTTTAAAAAAAAAAAAAAAAAAACAACTATGAACAAATTCCTATGCGCACTGCAAATATCTTATTTTGAAGTAAAAAAACAAAACGGGAACAAATACAATCACACTGTCTCATGTGGCCCATGGGCCACAGTTTGAGGACCCTGTTCTGGATACACTGATCATAGGTACAGCATAAGAGCCCACCCGGGAGAGGCCACTAGGCAACCCCACTCCTTCAGGGAGAATCCCAGGCAGGAGATCAGGACAGGGCTCTCTGGTGGAATTCAGCCTCCACCTGGCGCCTGCTCTCCAGTTCCAATCTAACTTCTTCCTAAGGGCTCCTGGCTCTCCTGAAGAGAGGACAGAGTCCACGGTTGGATTTTTTTAATGGAATCAACTAAAATTTTGCAGAACTATTGCAAAAACCCAAAATCAGTGCCACAAATGTGAAGATAAAATATGCGTTTCAGCTTTTTTCTTTTTTTGCTGTAAAAAAAGTTGTTTTTCTATTGTTTCCATTTTAGGCAAAATTATTTGAGTGCTTAAGTCTTGTACCTCTCCTGAGGAAAACACAGCACTACTTAATGTTATGGCATCCTACAGAGAACTTTAATATCTGGTCACAGCATTAAGAGCTCTTGGATATTTCAACTTTTGAAAGTAACTTTCAGGTCAAGACCAGCCTGAGCAAGAGACCCCATCCCTAATAAAAATAGAAAAACTAGCTGAGTGTTGTGGAAGGTACCTGTAGTCCCAGCTACTCAGGAGGTTGAGGTAAGAGGACCACTTGAGCCCAAGAGTTTGAAGTTGCTGTGAGCTGTGATGATACTATGGCACTCTACCCAGAGAGTAAGACTCTGTCTCCAAAAGAAAAAAAAGTAACTTTTAGTCCTTGTTGGAAGGGAAAGGAAATCTGAAGTCAGAGGGATGGTTGAAGATGTGGGTCTCACCAACCCCATGCCCCTGCCTGCCAGTCCACAAGGGGGTCCTGATGCTGTCCTGCACAGGGTGCCAGGCCTCCTCATGTCATGTGGGCTCAGTGGCTGATGCCCTCACTTCCCCTACTGGAAATCCAGGAGTGAAAGGCCACTGTCAGCAGAATCTGGCAAAGGATGTCACCATGGCTGGGTGATCATCTCAGTCTGGTCCCACAGGAGGAATCGTTCACTAATCTCCCTCCCTAGAAAAATAAACTAGCTGCTGTCTTCACCCAACAGCATGTCGTCTGTCCCCAGATAAGCTCCTTCCCTCAGCTCTTGACTCCCTGGCACCCATCCCCAAAGCACTTGGGACTAGGAGCTTGGAGTGGCTGTGCCTCCAAGAACTGGCTCTTGGTCTGATTCCAGTTATGTTTTCCAACCTGCAGGACCAAACGGAGCTAAACAAGTTAACAGTCACATCCTTCCAAAGTGGTTGGATTCCCTGGAGTGTGCCTTACAGTGACAGAAATTCTTTTCTTGTAATGTGGCTAATTGGGGCACTAAATATAAACTTCCTGACTTGGTGAATTTTCCTTCTGGGATTTAACATCCTATGGCTACAAGAGATAGGAATTCTAGAAAGTGATTCCCTCATTGTCCATTATCTTCCAAAGGGTAGAAAATAAACCTGCTCTTGGGTTGAAGGAGAGCCCATGAATGTGGGGAGGGACAGTTATGAGTGTGAGTGAGGACAAGTGGACAGCTCACACCCCACGAAGAACAATTTGGATTGATTTTAAACTGTGTAGACCAAACCAAAACAAGACAAAACACACACACGCCCCATGGTTGGTGTCCTTCTTCACAGTTTCTAGTTTTATCTCTTCACAGAGATAAAGGGGGACCCAGCTGTCCTATCCCATGGCTGCTGTATGATCTGATTTCTCCTTTGCAAATTTATGTGCCAAGAGTTAAGACCTAAAGCTCAGATCCTAGGGAGTGTAGGAAAATCACCCCAAAGGGAAAATTTTAGGAACAGATCAGTTAGTTGACAGCAGTCTAAAGTATGGGTCCACAAGCTATGTTATAGCCCATGAGTCAAATCGGCCCACCACTTGTTTTTGTAAATAAAGTTTTATTAGAACCTTGCACACCCATTTCTTTACATGTTGTCTATGGCAGCTTCTCCATGATCATGGCAAAGTTAACTAGTTTTAACAGAGGCTGTATGATGTAGTTGAGCCTAAAATATTTATTATCTGGCCCTTTACAAAAAAAGTGTGCTATTCTCTGGTTTATTTGGTTTTGATCAAAGATTTCCAAACTTCTTGATAAAATTTTTCTAAACTTTAGCTATCCCTGCTAATTAAAAAGTTATGGAACATGCACCTCTAAGATATGGAATATCCCTTCACAAATGACTTCTTAATTCAAAGGATAAATGATAACTTTACAGTGAACAATATCTGACAGCCACCTTAACCAGGTGACCAAAGTCATCACCAGAAGCAGAACAAACCCAAATCACATGTCTCCTGATAGAAGGTGCTGAGAAGAGCACATCATTTTTGTGGTAATTCTGCCAAAAGTGCGTAATTAAGCTGATCATGAGGAAACACCAGGCAAGTCCAAATCAAGAGACAGCCTACAGAATAATTGGGCGTGTCCTTCAGTCACATCAGGGAGAGGGCGGGGACCATCCCAGGGAAAAGAAACACAAAATAAGACATGCGCTAGGAAACAAATTAGTCATTTAGGACATTAGTGGGGCAATTGATAAATTTGATTAAAGGGTTGTGAATTTTTAGATAACAATATCTTATCATGTCAAATTTTCAGATTTTTTGGTTTTTTGCAGTTTTTAGCTGGGGCTGGGTTTGAACCTGCCACCTCTGGCATATGGGGCCAGTGCCCTACTCCTTGAGCCATAGACACCGCCCAAAATATTCAGATTTTGAACGTTGTATTGTGATGGTGTAACAGTCTCCTTGTTCTTAGAAAAAAACACACTCAGGGCCCGTAGCACAGCGGTTATGGCACCAGCCACATACACCGAGGGTGGTGGGTTCAAACCCAGCCCAGACCAGCTAAACAACTGCAACAAAAAAATAGCTGGGCAATGTGGCAGGTGCCTGTAGTTTCAGCTACTTGGGAGGCTGAGGCAAGAGAATCACTTAAACCCAAGAGTTTGATCTTGCTGTGAGCTGTAACGCCACAGCACTCTATGAAGGGCAACATAGTGGGACTTTGTCTCAAAAAAAAAAAAAAAGGAAGAAAAGAAAAAACACACCAAAAGATTGAGGGGTTAGGCCAGGCACAGTGGCTCACACCTGTAATCCTAGCATTCTGGGAGGCCAAAGCTGGTGGATCACTTGAACTCAGCAGTTGGAGGTTGCTGTGAGCTGTGACACCATTGAATTCTACCAAGGGCAACAAAGTGAGACTCTGTCTCAAAAAAAAAAAGAAAGAAAGAAAGAAAGAAAGAAAGAAAGAAAGAAAGAAAGAAAGAAAGAAAGAAAGAAAGAAAGAAGAAATATTTAGGGGTAATGGGGGAAGATATCTACAATTACTTTTTAATAGATGGTTCTGGGGGTATCTCCCCTTTCCCCTTCCCTCTCTCTCTATAAACAGATGGACAGATGATAGAAGACAGACAGACAGACGGTATAGATACAGCAATTTATTACCTAATTTGGCATGTCCCTGCTCCATGGAGGCCTCCAGCCACAGGGGAGCCAAGCCCCACACAGAGGATGCAGAACCTGCCAGATCTCCCGGTGCAGACGGGACAGCAGAGCTCTGGGGACTTCACCCAGGGCCTGGCCGGCTGGCAGGCGCAGCCTGAGACAATCCCTGCCCTCTGGTGCCACCTACCGGCACCCTTCCTCCTCCCAAAGCCTTCGCACTTGGAAATCAGGAAAAAAGGGAAGACTCTGAGCTGGAGACCATCTCTTTGTATAAACACTACGTGAGTGGAAGGAGGATATTCTGACTCCTGAGGTAATAAGACATTACTGTACACATATAAGCATTGTGGAAAATTCATAAAAATCCCAAAGCAAAATATTCAGCCCACATCTTGGAGCCCCTCTTGAAGACAACCATTGCTCCTATTTTGGGTACCTACCTTCCTGTTTATGTTACTATTTTACTATATGTATGATTTATATAGTATATTATATGTATTTTATATACATGTATAACACTATGGGAAAGTTACCATTATTTTGTCTTCCTAAATTCTATTTTGTAACTTGATTCGTTCTACTGAAAAAGCGCTTTCTAATAATTTTTAAAAATCATATCATTTGGACATGGTAATTATAGAAACATTCCATAATATCCATCTTCTGTTGTTTGACCTGTTGTTTGATTCTCTACTGGGTACCCTGGGATATGACATTGGCTCCAACTGTTGGGCTATTTCAAAGAAATTTTCTGCTAGGAACAAAACACCTGAACTAATAGGTACACTTTTGTGGCTCTTGACCTGCAATGCCAAACTGCCTTCTAGGTACAAATACAGGTACTATTTACATCCTATAAGCCTTTCTCCCTGCATCCTCACCAACATTGAGCTTTGTTCTTTATAGATCACGGCTATCACTTTATAGATCACTGGAATAGCACCTCCTTGCCTTAATTTGTTTGGGAAGCAGCACCTGGTGCTGACAGGTGCCCAGGCTGTGCAGCCAGAGCTCTAGGCTTTGTTCAAACCCCAAAACAGCCACTGGCCAACAGTGCGACCATGGGGCAAGTCACCTAAACTCTCCAGGCCTCAGTTTCTTCACCTGTAAAATGGGAACAATAAGAGTACTGATGCCACAGTGATCTGTGTTAGCCCAAAGTGAGTTAGCACATAGAAGGAACCAGGAATGGTGCCTCGTACACAGGGGTGTCCATGAGCATCCTTGGGGACTAAAGAGAGGTCAGTGCATTTCTTTAGTTATCTGTTCAATCAGACAGATTTCATTGCCCAGAGCTCACAGTCACTCTTTTTTTTTTTTTTTGAGGTCTGGTCCTCAGGACATGGCACACTCCCCACTCCTGCACGGAGAGGGGGCAATGGTTTTTTTTAAAATAGCTTTATGGAATTATAATTAACAGATAAAAAATTGATCTGTTAAAAGGGTAGAGTTGGATGGTTTTTAGTAAGCAATTGGCACCAAAATCCAGTTCTAAAATGCCTCCACCCCTCAGCAGTCACTGCCCCAGGCCTAGGGAAACGACTGACCTGCTTTCTTTTTGTCTCTACAGTTTTGCCTTTCCTAGAGTCTCAGTTTGTCGCCCTCGGTAGAGTGTCGTGGCTAGTGTCGTGGCGTCACAGCTCACAGCAACCTCCAACTCTTGGGCTTAGGTGATTCTCTTGCCTCAGCCTCCCGAGTAGCTGGGACTACAGGCGCCCACACAGCGCCCGGCTATTTCTTTCTCTCTCTCTCTCTGTCTCTCTCTCTTTCTTTTTTTTTTTTTTAATTGCAGTTTGGCAAGGGCCAGGTTCAAACCCGCCACCCTCAGTACATGGGGCCCCTCCCTACTCACTGAGCCACAGGTGCTGCCCCACAGTCACTATCTTGAAATGATAGTATTTGTGACTAACGTTGGTTTCCATGACATTCACCATTAGAAAGCTTTGATCTAAATTTTGCCTGAGGGAGTAAAAGAGACTTCAGGATGCTTATCACCCGAGGTGGTAACTTGCAATTGTATGGCATTTTAGAATCTACAGAGATGCTTTTTTTTTTTTATGTTTTTTATTTTATTGTTTGTTTGCAGTTTTTGGCAGGGGCTGAGTTTGAACCCCCCACCTCCAGCACATGGGGCCAGTGCCCTACCCCTTTGAGCAACAGGTGTCGAGATGCTTTTGATAAAAACAAATAAATACATACATAAATAAATAAATAAAACAAGACAGATTCCCATATGGATCCAGTGAAGGCGGATGGATACATGTTGTTAAAGTTAGCAAAATGCTAACTGTAGAACTAACTGCATTTTGCGAACTGAGGAATCTGGGTGTTGGCTCATCAGCATTCACTGTACAATTCTTTCACTTCTCTTTTTGTTTGAAAGTTGCCATAAAAATTGTCGATGGGAGAGCTTATTTTAATATATGTTATTTCTTCATTCTCTGAGCACAGAGAGAGACTGAGGGTTTCTCCGTCTTGTCAGCTAAATTTGTCTTCCTTAACTTAACATGGTCTTGCCTTTCGCACTTTTCTGTTACAAATTTGCATCCTCCGTGAAGCCTGTGACCAGGCTTAGGGCGTGGGCCGCCACTTCTCTCCACCTCCAGCTCAAAGCACTTTTGCAATCCACACCTGCAAGGACAGCAGTCCACAGGCCCTCCCTGACATGTCTGGGCAGCATCTGAAATTTGACAAGATCAAAACCAGCGTCATCATTATCTTCATACTTTTCTAAACCTCAGGTCCCTCCCAACCCATCATGGACACCCCACCATCACCACTGGCTCAGAACTCAGAGCTGGCATCTGGACACTGCCCAAGCTCTAGACCACTTCCCCTGGATCACAAGAAAATAAAACAACCCCCTATTTCATGGCAGCACTGTTAAGCTATGAGGCCAACCTTTAACAACACCACTGAAAAAATAGGCTTAAACTCCATCCCCACCTGGCTGACCTCATCTTATTAAGAGAGTCTTATTAGCCAGATGACTATTGGGGTCATGAGTACATTCATACGGTGCAGGTGTTTTCTTCTTTTTGTATTGTTTTTGATCTTGGGAATTCCAGAGTGGTTCCAGCTCCCACAGTGCTCAGGGCTGCCACCAAGTCATTGTGTCTGCCCGGGCACCTCTGTATCTCACTCCCTTTCTCCCTAGTTGTGGTGGGATTACTGGAGCCTCTGAGCATTGTGGGAAACTCCCTGGGGTCCCCTTCTCAGGAGGTTCTTGTTTATTAAAGCACTGGCCAGCATTTCATTCCACCTATTGACCACAAGAATCCCCCTGCTGTCTTGGGATCCTTCACAGGCCTTGAATAGTCTATTTTACAAAAGCATTCACGGCAGGAATCCTTTAGGGCATGACATCCTACAGGTAACCATTGTCTGTGGATTATTCACGTAGGGCTGGCTTTCCAGGCCTTCAGAAGCAATGATAAACAGCTCTTAAAGGGTCACTCAGGTCAACTGACAGAAAAGGATTTGACTGACACAGATTCTATTGACCCAAGGTTTTTAAGAAAAACAGTTGCCAGGGAGAAAAAGCACCCACATGCCGCAGCTGGCACCTAGCACAGCCTTGGGCTGTGGCAGAGCGCCCTCTGCTGCCCTCTGCTGCCCACTGCTGCCTTGCAGGCCCGGTCCTCAGAATGGGGCACACTCCCCACTCCTGCATGGAGAGGGGGCAATGGTTTTTTTTTTAAATAGCTTTATGGAATTATAATTAACAGACAAAAAATTGATCTGTTGAATGGGGAAGATTTGGATGGTTTTTAGTAAGCAATTGGCACCAAAATCCAGTTCTAAAATGCCTCCACCCCTCAGCAGTCACTGCCCCAGGCCTAGGGAAACGACTGACCTGCTTTCTGTCTCTATAGTTTTGCCTTTCCTAGAAATTTCATGTATGTGAAATCTTGCAGTATGATCAATATTTTAACATATTTTTAACATTTTTTGAGGTCTCCCCATGCCCTGGAGCCCACTCCCCTGCATAGCTGGGTAGAGTTTAATTCCACAGCTTCACAACTTCTGCCTCTTCTGTCACCTGCTGGTGGGACATTCAAGTTGTTTCCAATTTTTTGCTGTTATGATGTGGTTAAGAACATTATTATACAACCCTTTGTGTGAATGTATGTTTTTATTTCTCTTGGTTGAATACCTAGATGTAGAATTGCTGGGTCACCTGGTAAGACTAGGTTTAACCTTTTAAGAAACAACTAAATAGTTTTCCAAAGTGGCTGCACCATTTTACATTTCTGTCGGCAGTGTGGGTGACTCCCAGTGTGTCCTCTTGTCCAAGGGTGTGACCCTGGCATTCCTGCTTCTCCCTTTCCTGAGGAGTCCTGGGCTCTTTCCCCACTCTGGACACTAAGCTCCTACTTAAGAGGTTGCCCCGTATCTGCTGCCCCACATTTAATCCACATAGGGAAGTTTTCAAAATTAAATTAGTTGCGACATTTAAATGCAAGGAAGGCTTGGGTTAAGATCCACATGTTCAGCTATTCTTGAAAACTTGGGAGGTGCTGGTCATTGGTGGCACCAATTTCTGGTTGACAGCAGGTAGCTGCTGCTAAACAGCATATGCCCTAGCCCTCCCATGCCCACCCCATGTCTGAGCCACTCCCTCCTCTCTCCTATCACTGAGGTTAGTGCTAGTTGCCCTTTGCCCCGCTGTTTAATTAGGTTAGAATAAATAAAACATCTTTTTCATTGATGTATATTAGTTGTACATATTTTGGGGTCTCACTCTTGCTTAGTCATCAAATCAGGATGACCAAGCAAGAGTGAGACCCCATCTCTACTGAAATAGAAAAATTAGCCAGGAGTTGTGTTGGGCGCCTGTAGTCCCAGCTATTCAGGAGAACAAAACAGGAGAACAGTTTGAACCCAGAAGCCTGAGGTTGCCGTGAGCTGGGCTGATGCCACTGCACTCTAGACTGGGCAACAGAGTGAGAGTCTGTCTCAAAAAAAAGGAATGAAGAAAGGAAAGAAAGAAAAAAAGAAAAATTCCACTTAAGAAAAACTCTGAGAGAAGATTTAGAGGACAGATATCTCAAAACATGGTGGGAAAGGACTTGCTCCCATCAATAAATATTAATGAGAACACATAAAATTTGCATAAGAATTCAAACCAACTGACTTTGAGACACACCCCAAATTTGTTGAATTAGCATGTTATAAATAGCAAGAATTCAGGTGAGTTCCTTATCACATGGTATTGACACTTGAGCCATGAACAATAGAAACTTGTAACAATAATTTAAAAATAATTATCATTCGCTTATACTATACACAGTATCAGCCACGCAAAAATTTTCTTAGTGTGACAGTTTATTAATGGATATGCAATAAAATATTTCCCCAAAAGTCTTTCCAGAAATGACAAGGTGGAAATTAAACTTCTTTTTTGCTTCTCTGGAAATTTTTTTAAATGTAAACATGAAACATTTGAAGAAATGATTTTTAAAAAGTAAAAAAATGAATCTATAAATACATTCTTAAACTCTGATTTAAAATAGTAGGTATATGAGGCTAGACATACAGATGTGGCATTTTGATAACTGACTTAAATATCTAAATATAAATCAAAAAACATTTCCATAACTTTAACTATAAAAACACAAGTTCAGTAAGTACTTCACACTTAGGAAGAACAATTTTATTTTTATTTATTTATTTATTTTTTGAGACAGAGTCTCAAGCTGTTGCCCTGGGTAGAGTGCTGTGGCATCACAGCTCACAGCAAACTCAAACTCTTGGGCTTAAGCGATTCTCTTGCCTCAGCCTCCCAAGTAGCTGGGACTACAGGCGCCTGCCACAACGCCCGGCTATTTTTGGTTGCAGTTGTCATTGTTGCTTAGCAGACCCGGGCCAGGTTTGAACCTGCCACCCTAGGTGTATGTGGCCAGCGCCCCTGCCAACTGAGCTATGGACGCCGCCCAGAAGAACAATTTTTAAAAACACAATGAGAAGTATTAGAAGGTGAGGACTAATAACATTGGATTGAACTTGAAGTGGGACACAAAAGCAGACATGATCATGCAAGTAAACAAAAGTATCAATGTAAGCGCCATCTTTAAACACTTAAATATCCTTCAAGACAAGTTATACTTTCAGCTTAATCACAAAACAGTGAGCCACATACCACCAACAGGCTATTTGAAGACCTATGTATATATATATATATATATATATATATATGTACAGTAGAACGACTAAGTTGACGACAACAACAAACCAGTCAACATACAGAGGTGGTCAACCTCAGAGGCCTACTGTATTGATACACACGTGGCGCGTGATGGTCTATGAAAATTCAGTCAACTGTAGGGAGGTGGTCAACTGTGGGGGTTCTCTTTGTGTGTGTGCGCACATGTATATGTATGTGTGCGTGTCAGAGCCAGAATACTCCTATAGTAATTCTGAGTACAGAGTGATGACCAGCAAGTATGAATGCTAAATACAGACTGGGCCTAAGCTAAGCAGCCGGATGTGTAAGTTATGAACAAGTGAAATTCATAACAGTATTGAATAAGGAACACAGTTTCCAAACTGCCCAACATTACTTACACTAATTGTTTGGAATCAATCACAGCTACTTTAGTTTCAAACCAAACAATGCTAAAATATAGTCATATGCCTATACAATTACACAAAGGAGTAACAAAAACTATTTGGGGGGTATCCTTCACATATTCACTTGGAACTCTGACTAGTTACTATGTTAATAGATGACCATTCTCTAGTTCATACATATTATGAACTAAAAATAAATCATACTATCATACTAAAAACAATATTGAGCAATAAAAACATTATTTTAGAACCCTACAAACTTTGGGAATTAACTTTTAAAGTTTAGCAGAATATTAGGTACTTAACAAGAACGTTTAAGTGATCTGTACAATAGTTTAAATTTGTAAGAATTACTTAATGTCTAAGAATAATTCCCTTGAGTTTAGAGAGCACTAAATCTTGGCTCATCACCATCATAAATTCAGACTTTGTTAATGTAAACAGAGAAACATAAATCTTATATTTAGTGAACAAAGAAGATGCCATTGTCTTGACAGTGCAGTAAGGAATTACGTACTATCCTGGGTGATGGGACAGGTAGAAACTGGAGCTAAATAAACATTACTTTTTAAAGGGTATTAGGTGCAATTAAACTTTATCGATCAATATAAACAGAAGGCACTTGCAAGGATCTATGCGGAGCTTTCCAATCAATGTTTTCTATGACAATAGCAAACTTTGTAAACGGTACAAAGATGGTTCTAACATGAACCGTCCTATTTTTTCAAAAGGCAATATTTAGTATATAAAATGGTGTAAATTAAGATGTTAATATATTAAACAATTTATAAACATTTAAAATTACAGATATCTTACAAAACAGCTCTGTGATAAAAATTATTCCTGCAAACAAGAAGTAAACAAACATAGTACAAAAGTTTTTTATTTCGCATATATTAGCTGGGAGAAGGGAAGGAAAGTAAATCTGAGACCTGAAATCTCATAGTTTCATAACATAAAGTATTCCTCATTAAATTTTAAATACATTTTTAACACTGAAATATTTTAAAAATTGAAATTTTCAATAATTCCTTATTTCTCAAAGCCATGGAAACAAGTTTCACGTCGTTAAAGTTTTGTAGTGTGTTATTTAGAATCCAGGAGATTTAAGTTCACTATCAAATCCATTCTGTTCAGGGTGTTTTCACCAGGTAAGACATTCTATTGTGCTTTCTCCTTGGATTCGTTAATTAAAAAGTCAGCACCTAGCGCCAAGCCACCAAGTCTAAGATTCATTCATGAAGCGACAGGATGTTGATTTTGTTGCAGGTGTGGTCTGTGTCTCCAAGGGTAAACAGCTCTTGGGATATGTTGCTATGACAATGTTGTTGCCAGGATAATTCCAAGGATCACGAGCAATATAATTACACAAATAATAATGAATATCATTTTCTGCAAAATTAAAAAAATATTAATTTGCAATGTATTGAAATCAACTATGTCAACTGCTAACAAAATCCCTCTGGAATTTAAGATAGTTTAAAATAAAAGCCCATTATCAAGAAAGAACCTCTTAAGGTCACAGAAAAGAAAGGGAAAAGAAAACTCCAAAGGCAAAAGTTAAGTTCTAGATAAATGTATATTAAATTAAATTACTTTAACAAATTATGTGTCATTAAAACAACTATTTGCTCCTGGAAGGAAAAGGCACCATGTGAGCTCATAATAAGCACTTTCCTTGATCATAATAAAATTCCAGAACTGCCCTTAATTGGATGCATTATCTTTTTAAAACTTTAAGTGAAACTATTTCTCATTGGCTGAAAAAATCCTATCCATTTTTTTTTACATTTAAGCATGATGAAGATATATATGTAAGAAACCAATAAGACATTAGCTCAGTCTTTCATTGCATTCACAATATAACATTAAAATTTTTTTTCAACTAACAAGCATCCTCACACAATTGAAAGTTAGATCTTTGGTTTAAGAAATCTAGGCTCCATTTAAGTTCACAACTCCAGGTCAGTTGTCTGAAGCAAAAGGGAAGAAAGATACAAAAATATCTTTTTTTTTTTAGGCCGAGCACGGTGGCTCACTCCAGTAATCTTAGCACTCTGGGAGGCTGAGGCAGGTGGATTACTAGAGCTCAGGAGTTGAGATCAGCCTGAGCCAGAGTGAGACCTCATCTCTAAAAAACTAGCTGGGTATTGTGGCGGGCACATGTAGGCCCAGCTACTCAGGAGGCTGAGGCAAGAGGATCTCTTGAGCCCAAGAATTTGAGTTTGCTGTGAGCTATGATGCCACAGCACTCTACCCCGAGTGAAAAGTGAGACTCATCATTTTACATTACAGTTACAAAACATGCCACATTTTAATCTAAGAAATTCTATGTGCTTAGCCAGAATCAGCAGGCTGAGAGGAGCAAGGCCAGGCCCCACAGTGAACTCAGGGAGCCTGGCAGCTGCCTTTGGGACCCCCTGCTCCTTTGAATCCTACACTCTTGACCACTCCCTGGTAAGCCTCAACCTTCTACTATCCTCCTTCAATGTCTACTATAAACCTTTCTTAGCACCTTTCTAGGGGAATGTCTTTTTCTTTGGCTGGTAATACTCCCCAGGATGGCAACAGGTGCCCTCACTCTTCTTGGAGTCCCCTCAAGAGAACTGCCTGCCCTAGATGTGTGCTCTGGTGTCTGCCAAGCAACTGGCTGCTTCATACATGTGCTGTCCTGCCACCTCTGGCTTTCAGATGATCACTGACTGACTATAAGGCATTTGGGGTATAGGAATCAGGTGGCATCTAATCTTCTGGTGACAGTTCTAACCAAAGCTTCTCCTTAGTAATGGAGAGAGTACAGGCTGGGAATCAAGCCGGTTTGGAGCTGAAGTCATGGTTCTATCACTGATGTCTATAAATCTCCACCTGTCTCCTCACATACGAAACAGAGCATCCCCCCATGTGATAGGGATCGGGGTCACCTCTGTAAAATAGCCATGCACCCTGCCCATCCCTGCAGGGCAGACAGGGGGGTACAGTGCCCAACCTATAGAAAGGCAATTTGCTAAAGGGTAGAAAAACAAATTTAAGTTGTTTTTTTTTTGTATTATTAAATCATAAAGCATTTATGGGGCACAAGGTGCTAATTTGATATACAATGTGGAAAGCTTACATCAAACTTGTTAACATAACCATCACCTCACTATTTGCTGTGGTAAGACATTTCTACTCTACTCTTAATAGTTTTAAAGTGTGCCACTGTATTATGCACAATAGATGAGGTAGCACCAAATCCCTCTGTATACAGTAACGATCTGTTTCTTATGAAGGAAGATCATTTCCTGTCCATTCTTTCAGAGTAGGGTGAAATGGCCAGCCAGGCCCGCACACAGGCGCAAGCTCCACTCTCCAGGGTCTATGGAGAGGAGGCTTCTTTAGTCAACATCAATACTCAGCTGCACCCGAGAAAAGCAGTGCCCTTCACTGCATCCATGCTAAAACTGCAATTTTATCTTCAGTGAAACCACATTAAACCAACCATATGACCACTAGGAAAATGAAACTGCATAGTTTAGAAAGAATTACGAAAATATTCAAAAATTCCATTATACTAGTGAAAAAAATCACGTAGTCTATTTTGTCAGCAGAGGAAAGAAGATAGATTTAGAAAAGACGAATAAACATTCTGCTAATAAAACCAGGGCTCCGAGTGCTCTCCGCCTTCCAAAGACTGGAAGCTTACAAAAACAATGCCCCAGAGCTTGCCACTGAAATAATTTCAAGTGCCGTCTGGCTCACATAAACATTGGGACACTGACTCAAAAGCTTCTCACGTGAACTGGTAAGTGTAACAGAAACACATCTTACAGACCGAAACGCAGTCTTGAAACTTGCACTTGCCATATGCAGTATGCAGTCGCATCCACACACAAGAACGAAATCAGGGACAGCCTGTCCTAATCCAGACACCCCGGGACACAGGGCAGTATTCTTATCACAATAATTACTCTGACAGACACTTACAAAGACATAACTGGTACTTCCACATTTTAATACATCTGACAGCATTCCAATTTAAGTGCTAAGCCCCACGCGTAAGAAAATCAGAAGGAAAACTCAACATCAATTGAAGTTTGAGGCAAGGTGATACTCACATAGCAGACAAAAAATAGATCCTTGAAACAAACTGAAGATCTTTTATATTCTGAATCTTTTAATTAAGAATTGATAGGTATACTAACCAAAAAAATACATAGTTTTTGTTTCAGTTGTTGCAATTATTCTAGAAGTTAAAATTTGAGAGAGAAATTTTCATACGTTAGTTTTTCAATTGAGAATTAATCTTTGCTGCTACAGCTGCAGCATTTAACAAAGGAAAGGAGTGAAATGGTCTCCCCACACTGAAAACAAAAGGTCCAAGAGACCAGAGCACTGTTGCTGGCCACACTGTCACCCTGAAGTGATAGGAGTAAATTTTTATTATTTTTAAGTTTATTTAAATTGGGCAAGCACTATTATTGGTTAATTGTGAGAGTTAGTAAGTAAATGAGTTAATTAGTTGCTTCCTGCCAGGCTGGCAGACAGGCATACACAGTGACGCTCTCTATACCATCCTCTGCCAACCGACCACCCAGTAATCAGAGCGGTTACGCCAACCAGAACCACTGACACCACGACAATTATCCACTTTTTCTGTCAAAGAAAAGCAAGCTGATTATATCATGGTTAATTGGTTAATTTCACATGGCCACATTAAAAGACATCCTTCACTTAAAATAAAACGATCCATAACTCATTGTAAAGTCTAAGTTACAGGACATATGCTTAATCCTGTTTGGCAATTTTTAGTTCTCAAAAAGAGCGACTTTTAATAAAGTCAGACTAGTTGGAGATAAATTGCTATTTAACCCTTAAACCACCAGGTTTCATCCATGGGGAGAAGCATGATCATTTATTTTGATACCTTCTGATGAACTGAGACACACGGCTCCCCACCTGCTACGCCCTCGAGGCGCGCCCTGTGCCTCTGATTTGTGTGCTGCCGGTGATCCTAACACCATATAGGAGACAACCTTCCGACTGGCGCCGCCTGGCCCCTGAGGCCACAAGCAGCTCCACTGGGCACGAGCACAGGATATCCTGGAGGACCAGTGTGTGGGGCAGATGCAGTAGGCACGCATGCAGCAATGACAGCACAGGAACCAGCTGGTGGCTTCCGTTACCAGGCTTTTCATCAAACGGACAGTGATAACCTCTGAGACAGGCATCAAGTCTTGGACCAGGTTATACACTGGGGATGTGCAGACTCCAAGCACCCTCCAAAGCCAGTGGGGTGAGAGTGAAAATGTATCATATCTACCATCTTTCTTCTTAGTGAAACCAAAGAATTTTTACTAAAATTTTCATTGGATTGACATGCTTAGGTCATGGAAAAAAGAAAGGGAGCTGCCTTTTTTAATGAAAGTCAACTTTGTGCCCAGAACTAAGCTTAGCATCAGATACATGTATCTTATCACTATCCCCTCAACTTACACCAAGAATCAATATTTTAAGAAGCAATCACATAAAATAATGTGAGAAACGATGACTTACACTTTACTTATATATTTAGATATGCCTAAGGCCACACAAAATACGCTTCTTGGGCGAATGTAACAGCCCAGACATGCGTCCTAGCTGAGAATGCTCAGGTGCAGTTAGTTACCTACGGGTGAACATGCACATACAACCCAAATCTGATTTTTCCTAACACCTTGGAAACATCCCCTGATCTGCACTAAGCCATCAGCCTCTAAGAAAGGCACAGTCCTCTTCAGGAAGGAGTGGGTGACAAGCACTCAGGTAGCTACTTGGTGGCACATGTCCGTCTTCTCCACACTGCAGGGAGAATGAAGGACTTTGAGGCAAGGACACATAAGATTCACAGAGAGGTTCCCGGCCCCTTAGAACCTAATTTGTAGTTTCATAGTTTTTTTTAAAGCACCTTCATTCACACACCACATTCTTAAAATTCAGATAAAGACACTGAAGGTCACTCACAAAGTTCACACCATGCTCAGCATCCCTGCATATTAATAAAAGGAGGTGACAATATGAAAAACCTATCTCTCAAGTTTCAGAGGCAATAGGATAAAATGCCTAAGTCAAAATAAGTTTTAAATTTTGGCCCTAATTTAAAACACATACACACAACCATTCCCTTAACTCTTTTGAAAGCAAAGTGTGTGGACCTTGTGCAAGACCCCATTCTTTCGAGAATCTCTCTAAGTGAGTGCTATGGAAGGTTTTAGGTCTACACTCTCAAATAATTCTCTTCTTTCCACCAAACCAAAGAATTCACAAATAACCTAAATAAAGAACCTAAATGTGTAATGAACATTCTTGGTTGGAAATTTAGGAGAATTTCCAATCCCTTTGGTTTTTGTAACTCCCTCCACATAATGGCCCAAGGAACAAAGTTTGAAGTTCAAACTCCCGACAAGGACAACAGCATGGACTTGGGGCTGTGAAAGCCTCAATCACTTAGAATACTGAAGCATTTATACTCAACTATAATTTTCCTAAAACATTTTTAAAACTTTTAGCAAAAAAAAAAAAAAAAAAAAAAAAAAAAATTAT
>CAUYPK010161865.1:0-22413 GCA_963574355.1 Loris lydekkerianus
AAAAAAAAAAAAGAACTTGACTGGTCATTTATTAGACTGTCTAAAAGTGGAAGCAGGTAACTTAGCAAAGAGATAAAACAAGAAAGAGCTGCTGTGAAATAAAGTATGGAATCCCATCACGACCTCCTCCCTCAGACTGAAGCCAAAGCCTTACACCCATGGCAGGATATTTTACAAAAATACTCTTTTCTCTTTATCTTTCTTTACTCTCATTTCAAGCTAGTGGTCAAGCCTCATCTTCCCACAGTTTGAGAATTTGGGGCAGGCATGGAGTGGATGGGTGGGAGGTTGGGAGGTCACTTCGTCCTCACCTTTGTAAGGCCCTAAGGTCTCTGAGGGGAGGTGTTTGTACAGGGATTGAGGGGAGGGAGAGGAAAGCCTTGAGGAGGTGAGGAGGGTGGAGCCCAAGACCCCAAAAAGGGCACTGAGTTCCACGAGCAGCAGAGACCTAAGTCCTGCCTGCAGACAAGGCCTCCAGGAGCACCGCAGGCTGGACTCGAGGCCTAGGGGCTCCCAGCATCACCCAAGATGTCCAAGCCCCCCACACAGTGCAGGGGTCTTTCCTGACACCGCACCGCTGGCACCACTATCATCAGGGACCTGCCGGTGCTTTGACCTGGGACCTGTGAAGACCCAGATGGCTGGAAAGAGGTGGTGATGGGGAGGATCTAGCATGACTGAGGGGTTGGAGTCTAAAATATGCCAATTGAGAAAAAAAAAGAATGACACTCCACACACTCAAGGGTGCAGGACTAGTATTCAAAACAGCGACATCTGTTTTAGCTTTAAATGATGATTTTTTAATCTCCGGTGGAGGCCTGGGGCAGGAGTGGTACTTAAGAAGGCAACAGGCCCTTTCTGTGCAGCTCAGGAAGTGGGGAGATGAGCTGGAGCTGCTGGTAGGTTCTGCGGCTGCACTAGGTTGGAAGTATGTACTCCATCTCACCGGGGTTGAGGTACAGATAAATCAGAAGGCAGCTCCAGAAGCCAAGGGTGAAAACGGTGCCCAGACCTGGTGCGAGAGCTTTTTGCTAGACAGGGAGAAAGGTAGGGTCCTAAGGAAGGTCAGGCCAGCCACTGGTGGTGCACCCTCCCCACCATGGGAGCCTCTGGGCAGCAGCCTCAAGGTTGGGTGACCCAAGTCACCCTTCCTGGTGCCACGTCCTCTATGATGGAGTGGGTGTGTGGGTGGCAGGGTCTGCTCACAATCCCTACTCCCTGCACAACCACAAGAGGGGCTTGATGTGAGTATAGCTAGAGCACACTCCCTTTGGGACAATGAGACACCCGACTGAGATAAGGCACATCTTGCATGGATCTACCTACCCCTGATTGTAGTTGTTCTTTAGGGCACACAACAAACATTTCTCCTGCAGAGGACAAAAGGGCACAAGAAAGATCATTTTTCTCTGGCCCAAGATGGCCAACCTGCTGGGTCCCTCATCAGACCTTGCTATGGGAAGGATAGAATGGTACAGTGGAACATGGGGGCACACACATCAGGGTCCAGTCCTGCATGGCCGTGACTTAGACTGAGGCCTGTAAGGCAAGTTGTGTAGGGGAGGGCTCCAGACTTTGGGGGGGGGCACCCACGGGCATTAGAGTGGTGGTGCTAGTGCCTTCTCAGAAAGCACTCTGGGGGAGTCCGCTCTGGTAGGGACGTACTTACACAGCAGGTCCTACATGGATGATGGGGATCCAGTGGGTCTTTCTTTGTTTTTTGTGATGCCAGTGTTTTCTTGGGAAGAGCAGAGGGTGCTCCATCAGCTCCATCCATTTTCTTGAGCCTGAGCTGTGGGTCTGTGTTACTCTTTCCCATCAGCCCAAGTTCCTGCAGCTCCTCCTTTGGTCCTTTTCTAAGGGGACTGGGGGGGCCAAGGAGGGGCAGAGAGTTGGGGAGACAATTTCCAAGGTGACAAGGAGATAACCAGTATAAGAGAGGCTGTGGAAGCCTTGACTATGAGCCAGTGGGGAGTAGGAGCCAAGATAACTCCCAGAAGAGTCTGTGCATCCTCGGAACACAGGGAGGGCAGTCAGCCGAGTCAAACGAGGAGATTCTTTAGGGATAAGGAGAGGTGGGTGCAGGTTACACTTACAGCTTGTTATTCTTCTGTATGTTGATTAAAACATCCATCTTCTCATCCATATCTTTCTGCATTTCCTTTAAGAGAAAATTCAAATCTAGAGTCCATTTTGAAGGGCTTTTGAAATCCCTGTCTCCTACCTGTCTCTGCATTTTGCTTCCTCAAGATTGCTCACTAGACTTGGGTGAGGTGGCAGATTGGGTGGCCTGTGCTACCTGTCCCCTCCCCACTCTGTGAAAAGACAGAAGCACAGGCAGAGTCATTAGGAGACTTTTCCAAAGTCTCCAAGTGAGTCACAGCCCCTGAACTGCATTAACTGATCTCACAGTTTGGATGAAACCAGTATCTGCCCGGGTTCGATGCCTATAAAATGATAGAACCATGAAAACAAGTCAGGGGACCCCAAAGATATTTCACTATTTTGAGCCCCTGCCATGCACCCAGATCCTATGTATTTGTGTCTGCTTCTTCAACACAAAATACGACTAACAGCAGCTAACGTGACACCTCAAATTTATTTTCTACTAAGAGCAGAAAGAATGATACTCTTGGCAAAGTTTAGATCTATAAAATTTGACCTGGGAAACTTGGATAGTAATAGAGGACATGAAAACAGTTCTACAATGGCAGAAGCTTTAATCGACAGTGTTTCTTACGAACAAAGAACAGGTTTGAGTTGATTATCATAAAATACACATGGAAATAATTTGCTCCAATGAAAAGAATTCTAATAAAAAATGAAAAATTTAATAACAGTTGGATTGATTTACTATCGAAAATTGATCAGAGAATTATGCTGTCTGGGTGGAAATTATCTCAGAAAACACTTTCTGAAAAAGCATTTTTAAATGGTAGTTATTTTGAATAAAATATTTGTTTTTATAAATAGTCAAATATCCTTGAAGTCCATGTCCCATAGGTCCAAAACATCAGAGTCCAAATGTCTATGTTCTTACACGTCTCACCAACGCTTCAAACTCATCATGCTCGGAACTGACCTCTTTTCCCTCCTGAGTTAGTTCTTTCTCCCCACTATCCTTGTCATTGTCACCGCTTGCTTCTAATCACCCAGATTAAAACTTTGGCATCATCACAGTGGCTTATCTCCAGAGACTTCATTCTCTATATCAAATCAGTCACCAGGAACTATTATTTTTCCTTCAATGTGTCTTTCAGATTTACCCGTTGCCTATTCCCATACCTGGTCCAGCTCTCCTCACCTTGAGCTGGAACGCTGTTCCCATCTGCCATTCTTGCTGCCAGACATTCCCACCTACTACCCCATCCCCCACCCAGGCCCACCTTGCAAACACCTGCTGGCCTAAGCTGCCGGAAATGCTGTTCCCAGCATGTTCTTTGCTTGAGAATCTCCAGAGGCTTCTTGCTGCATATAGTACCAAGTCCCAGCTTGCCTGTCTGTCTTTCAAAAGCCTTCCTTATCCACTGCCTTTGTGCCCATACAATTTTCTTTCTCCCAGTTTCCCCAAATGGTTGCACTTCATGACTGATCTCACCACTGGCCTAATACACAACCGGTTCCTCCTGCTTCCTGCTGTGCTCAAGCTGTTCCCCTGCCTGAAATAGCCTCCTTTGTGCCTTGCCCTACCCACCAACAAAACACTGTGTTTGCCTTTTAATATGGAAATAATTAATGCATGCCCTTTGTAGAAAACTTGGGCAATACAGAGTGACATCAACAAAATGAAATTTCTCAACGGGAAATACTTGCTATTAATCCCTTTGGTATATCTCTCTCTGTCTTTTTTCTATGTATTTACTAACCTAATTTTTTTTAACCTGGGTGAGATCAGCCTGTATATATTATTTGTATCTTGCTTTATTAGTTCTTGTTATAAACATTCTTTCTAAATATTATCTTGAATAGTTCCTAATTTTCATTATATGGATATACTGTCATTTATTTGGCTATTTCCCTACTGTCGAAAATTGCCGCTGTTTCCAAATTTGCGTTACTGTGAATAATCCTGTTATGAACATCTTTTTATATATACTCATCTGGTATTTCTCAGAGGTTAAATTCTGAGAAGTGAAATTGATAAATTAAGAGGGTAATTATTTTATGTGTAATAATGTTTCAGTTCTGTACAGTTTTATAAAAATGTTCCAGTTTTTTACTTTGGTCAGCAGTGTTAAGAACATTCCTGTCTATTCTCTAATTGTCATAAGTTAAAATTTTACGTATTTGAATGCAAAAATTATTTATTGCTTATTTGCAAGTATTTGACTATTCATGAGGCAAAACTTTTTTCATGTGTTTGCTTTTTAGTTCTGTTCTCCTCTGTGGATTGATTGTGCTTTTTCGTATTTTCATATTTGGTTCTTATTGATTTAGGTGAGTTTATATGTTATGGATAAAACCATTTGTCTATGCTTATCATATTTTTAGAAAATTGCTTTCCACAGACTTTTGTTTTTTTAGTCTGCATGTGGTGCTTTCTGCCATGATTATTTTTAAAAATCTCATATAGGTAAATAGATCAGTATTTCCTTCCCTTGTATTTATATTTAGAACATTCAGTTAAATTGTTACTTAAAATTTCCTCTTACTAGTTTATATTATTTAAATCCTTTTTATAGACTATTTCAGTTTATAGTGTTAACTGGATTATTTTACTTCAACAGTCAAGCAATGTTCTTAATATTATTACATAATCCTCTCCACACTGACATCAAAAAGTTACCTTCATCATATTTTAAATGTTGTCGAGCTGTGGTTCTCAGCCTTGAGTGTACATTGGAATCACCCGATAAGCTTTAAAAACCACCAGTGCCTGGAGCTCATCCCCGGAGGTTCTGATTTTATTGTTGCAGGGCACATCCTGGGGATGGGGGTGGTCAAAGCTCCCCCAGGAAGTTCTAAGGTACAGTCAAGGTCAATAACTATTACGAAGGGTTTAGGACTTGGTTCTTACCCGGGGCCACGCGTTAGCATTACTTATGGTTTTGAGCAAGTCTGCCCCACCCTGGAGATTTTTACTCAGTTCTGGGCTGGGGTCCTAGGTAAATGGATTTTTAAAATCCTCTCAAATAATTCTTTGTACATCCCTGGCAGAAGGTGTTACAGAGTTATCCATTTTATTCGCCTGGTTATCGATGGGCTGTGTCACCCTGATTTGGTAATTGTGTTTGTATCATGAACTGTAATATCTGATAAAGTGAGCGTCCCCTTACAACTCTTGAAAATGTGTAGACATTTGCTTTTACCTATTCAGGCTTCTACATCACTAGCTTTCAAACTATCACGTGCCTGGGGAACTTGTCGAAAATGTAAGGGCTCAAGACCCGCATGAAAATGAGTCTGGGCTTTGTCTTCTTTAATAGAGTTTCAGGTGAGCCACTGGTCTAGAATCTAAATTATCCTCCTAATGATTTGGGGGTTTTTTTGAGTTTGAAAAGAATCTTATTACGTTTTGGGCTTTTCATTAGATTTGCATTAAGCAAAGGCAAGCAAGCCTTCAAGGCTCAACTTAAGACTAATTTTCTTTTCTTTTCTTTTCTTTTTTTTTTTTTTTTTGTCAACATAGCATTTATTTCTTACAATTCTAGAAGCCGAAAGACCGAGACCAGGGCACCAGCATGACTGGGTTCTTGATGAAGGCCCTCTTCCTGGCTTACAGGTGCCACTCTTCTCATATCCTCACATGGCAGGGAGCAGAGAGAGAGTAAAAGCAAGCTCTCTTCCGTCTTTTCTTTTTTTTTATATAATTTTTTTATTGTTAAATCATAGCTGTATACATGAGTGCAATCGCCTGTACCCATTCTAAGATGCACCATAGATGTGGCCCCACCCATTATCCTCCCTTCACCAAAACCTCCCCCCTCCCTTCCCCTTCCTTGGCCCTTTCCCCATAGTCTTAAGACTAATTTTCTAAGGACTTTCCTAGTTATCCCAGCCCACATTGATTACCCATGTCTCTAAATGTCTAAATAACTAGTAGCTAATTATTTAGCTCGCAGTTCTTTCTTGCAATGGAGTTTGGTTCTGCTACCAGATTATAAGCACCTGGAGGGCAGGGGCTGGCATCTCGTCCACAATTTCCAACACGGTACTGGCCCCTGGAAGGCACTCAGTAATGCTTACCTTCATAATTTCCACGAATTCATGAAGCTTGTCAAAATCCCTGTCCATTATAGTCTTTATCTAGTGAAAATGAAAGGCACAGCTGGATAATTGTGTGTTTATCAGAACACGTTATTAAAGTCAATTGTGGTGTCTTTGGGGGCATTTAAGCAAAAGACAGTGGCTGCTCCTATGGCATGACTAACAGTGGCCTGTTGGAGCCACTTTTTTCCCAAGGAGTCTATGAAGGGACCGGGCTGCATGTGCCATCATGTCACCCCATCAGCAGGCTTGCATGTAGAGCTCAGACCAAAACTTCACTTATCCCTTCTTGCTGGGTTGAGCCCTTTCCCTGAGTTTGCTGCAGGTGGCTGTAGCACAGAAACAAGCAGAGTTTCTGTTTCACTCAGAAACACCCAGGGGGAATGAATGAGGAGGATGGAATTGGACCCTGACGACCCCAAATTCCAAGTGTGCTCCTCTCATTCAGCTTTATCACTAAGGTTACCTTAGCCCAACCTTATCAATGAGATGCCTCCCAGAGTCCCGAGTCTCTCAAAAATTGAATTTAGGCATCAAACAAGTAAGAAATAATTATCCTAAATTGTCCAGCACTTAGCACTCAAGAGATTAGGACGGAGTTGGTTGAATTGTTTTTTTCATGCAATTCCTGATTTCCTCCACTGTTAAGAACTATATTTTTCTTGAAACTATACTTTCCTTGGTGGTGGTGGGGGGGAGAGCAGGAGTTGGGCACACCTTTCACGTGTGGGACATAACCACAAAGGGACTCTACATAACAAAATCGAATATTTTGACATGGTTGTTTGTACCCGCACATTAACTGAAATAAATTTACTTCAAAAAAAAAATAATAAAAAATATGGGGCGGTGCCTGTGACTCAGTGAGTACGGTGCCGGACCCATATACCGGAGGTGGTGGGTTCAAACCTGGCCCCAGCCAAAAACTGCAAAAAAAAAAATTAATTAATTAATTAAATAAAAAATATAAAGAAAGCTTATAAAGAAAAAAAGAACTATAGTTCCCCCCATGTTATAGAAGGCCTCATCTTGTTACCTGTTTTATCTCCTCCATTTTTTCCTGGAGCTCTTCCCTCACCTCCCTAAGTTCATTCTGAGAAAGAAAATGGGGAAGAGGAGGAGTAAGGAACTTATCTTGGGTGGAAGACGGGAAACCATCCATAGAGGAAAGGAAAGAGTGAGACTTCCACCAGGGAGGAGAGAAAGGCTGCTGTGAAGACAGTGGGGGGGGACCCCCGGGCAACATGTGCCCCCTACCCCTGAAAAGGCCACACTGTCCCTTCCTGGACATTCTGAAGCTAATCACAAGGGAGTATCAGTAAAACCTAAAATAAGGGTAATTCCTTTTTTATTTTGGAGACAGAGTCTCAGTATGTCACCCTTGGTAGAGTGCCGTGGTGTCACAGCTCACAGCATCCTCCAACTCTTGGGCTTAAGCGATTCTCTTGCCTCAGCCTCCCAGGTAGCTGGGACTACAGGCGCCCTCCACAACACTCGGCTATTTTTCAGTTGCAGTTGTCATTGTTGTTTAGCTGGCCCACCAGCCTCGGTGTACATGGTGGGCGCCCTACCCACTGAGCTATGGGAACTGCCGATTAAGAGTAATGCTACAAAATAAATATTCCAAATTAAGGGTCATTCTACCAAAAAAATGTCAATGTCCCAAAAGACAAAAGGTTGAAGAACTGCTTCAAATTGAAGGACAGTAAAGAGACATGGCAATTAGGGGCACTGTGTGATCCTAGATTCTCTCCTGGATCAAAAAAGGGTTTTATTTTGTTTTGAAATACATTAGTGAGACAGTTGATAAAATTAGAATAATTTCAGGCCACAGATTGGTACTGTATCTATATTCATTTCCTGATTTTGGCAATCATACCAAAATGTGTAAGGGAAGTTTCTTGTTTCTAGGAAAAAAGCAAGATCTGGGGGCAGCTTACTCCAGAGAGTAACTGACTGAGAATCTCTCTAACCTGTCTGGGTCCTCGTGCTCACCTTTAGTTCCCGAGTCACTCCTGTTTTGGTGGGCAGCCCGTCTTGTTTAACTCCTTTGTAGGTACATGTCTGTTGATTAAAAAGAAGCACAGAATGTTGGCAATTGTAGGTGTGGGGTGGAATGGCAGAGGCAGGGGAGCTCGCCCCGAGTTTCTGCTCCTCCCGTAGGGCCAGGGCAGAAGGGAAAGCTGGCGGCCACGCTGGTCAAAAGGTTTCTCCATCCTTCTCCTTCCTTCTTGGTTCATCTCCTACTCCCTTCCTGTCCTGCTGGGCCTCAGCCCTGTCTGTCCTTGACCAGCCACCAAGCTCATTCCCACCTTGGGCCTCTGTGTGAGCTCCTTCCTCTGACTAGAAAGTTCCCCCTCCATTTTTGGGTGGCCAGAGTCTCATTCTTCACCTGCCAGCTCAAAGGAAGAGGCCTTTCCTGACCATCCCCAGTGGCCACCCAGTCACGTCTCTCCCTCTTAATCTCCTGCAGAGCAGATAACACTACTGATTTTTTGTTGTTGTTGTTGTTGTTGTTATTGTTCATACTACTATGTTACTACTGTGAAGTTCTATGGCAGCAAAGAGTTCCTCTCTCTGTGTATCCCCCAGCACCTGGGACAGGTCTTGGCTGCCAGAAATAGCGATTGACCCATGACTCCAGATCACCTCCCCACGGATCTCAGGCCTGGCTGGTGTCATGGCCTCAAAAACGCTTCTTAATTTGGTCGGCTCTGGCTTCAATTCCAAGCAAATTGCCTTGTAGGTCTTGCTCTGCAGAAAGAGGAGGCTGGGATTCAGCCTGTCAGGGGTCAGGGTTGGGGGAGGATAACATCTGGCCCTGGCAAGGGGAGCCCCTCACCCGCCCCATCCCGACCTGCCTGTCCTACTGAGCTTGTGCTCAGGCCCAGAGACCCCCGCCCTGGCACACAGTTCTGATTCCTGACAACTCAAATCTTGCTATGGCATCCTTTTCTCAGGAACACATGCCCGCCCTACCATCCAGCAGGCAGCCCTCTTGCTGCCAGAGGGGCCTGCATGGAGAGGACTGGAAGCAGCAGTAGCATCCGGAGCCGGGGTTTGGGGGACAGACAGACTCAAGTCCTACTCTTAGCTGACCTCGTTACCAGTTCTGTCAGTTTGAAAGTTAATTAGTTTCTCTGAGCCACCATTTTCTCATCTGCAAAATGGAGGGGATGATTACGTTTATCCCATAAGATTATGTGAGCCTTAGACCTTGGGTCCTGGGAGTGTGAGTAGCAGGGGGGACACTGCAGTGCTCCTTGTCCCCGCAGAGTCGGCAGAGGCCTGTTCCTTCTCACAGCCAGACCACGGATCAACCTCACACCCATTCCAGGCTGAGAGGCCACTTTATGCTCCGAACAGAGAAAGAAAAGCCCAAGATTCAATGGCGCATTCTCCAAGCCACTCCGCCCCCACCCCCAGCTCATTCAGTAGGCGCTCAGAGAGGCGCCAGCAAGGTTTCTCCTTTACCAGGTTTGTTTTCTTCAGTTCTGCCCTCTTGGCCGACATGATGGAAGAGGCCAGAGTGTTCTTCAACTTCCCAACCTCCCCACAACAGCCCCTGGGCCAGGCCACTGTCTTATGTAACTTACAGGCCAAGGTCAGGGTAAGATGACCACCTCTGTGTGTGTGGAACAGCTGAGGTCACAATGCCCGGACCCACATGCTGGCCCGGAGTGTCGGCACAGCTTCAGGCCGGGGGTGCTTCAGCCGCTGAGACGAGGAGCTCGGGCCAGTTTCCAACGTAGCCAGTCTCCCTCCTGCAGGGAGGGGACAGGGGCTGTCCTGGAAAGTCCACACCGGTGAGGACCCTGGGCAGTGATGGCTGAAGCACAAGGCATGGGTCAGGAGAGACGATAGCTCCTGGTGCAGCAGGGCTGAGCTTTGGACTGGAGCGACGCCTGCCCTGGCAGCCGGCTTCTCTCTCAGCCCGCACTGTGTTTCCTGGGCTGTGCACTCCTGACGTGAACAGACTCTCCCTCGGGCATGAGGCTGCCTTGGAGTGGGTGCCCTGAAGTGTCTCTGGTTCAATGGGCATGTGCGTCCCCACCCAGGGTTCTCTGTCCTGTGTTTTGGGGGGAGAAAGTCCACCGTCTCGGCAGGATAATTCCTGATGCTCTGGCCTCCTGCTGCCTTGTCACCCCACAACCCTAATCCCTTCTCATGGTTCTTCTATTATTTTGGAAGAGAGTTGGGGCAAGAAGCAATATGTGAACGGTGCTAAAGGTCAGGAGCCTTTGCAGAGGAAAAAAGAATACTAAAGGTCATTCTGAGCACAGCCATAATTGGTGGTTAAGCTGAAGAATCAAAGGAACAGCATCCCATGGGGCAAAAATCATTTCAAATCAAGTTGGTGAGCCTGGTTTCTCTTTTATCCCTGGGCATTCCATTTCCTTCTTCCCTCTCATTTCAAATACTAGTTTACTAGTTGCCACAGAAAAGGCCAACTTGGATGTTCCGAGGACAGACAGCACTTAAGTACAGAAACTGATGGCAACTGCGTGTGAATTACCCGCCGCACCTGCAGTTCCCTAGCAGCTCACCCTCCGATTTCAGGCACCTGTGTGGGCCTGTCCTCCCCAGAGGCCACTGAAACTTACTCTGCAGCCTGTTGCCCGCAGCATTTCTGATGCATTTCCTAGGCTGCAGTTTCCTAGTCCCCAAGCTGGTGACAGCCATGGATCTAATTCTATCGCAACCAAAGGAGAATGTGTCTGTCACTATGTTCGGCTGTATAGGAGCGGGAATAGGGGCGGTGTTGAGCTTCCCAGCTCCCACACTCCCCACTTGCAAGTGAAGGGGTGGGGCTTTAAGTTTCCTTCCAACACCCAGCTCAGTCCTCCCAGATCTGCGGGCCACAAGGTGTAAAGACCTTTGACAGCGCTGAAGGAACTACAGTGAAAATGACCAACTTCATCTCAACCTTGATCAGCCCTGCGAAATGGACACCATCTCCTTCCTCCTGCTTAGTCTGAGAGCCCCAAGGACCCTCAAACTTCCCTTTGTGCAGCTTAGCAGTTGTTAAGAGAGCCACCTCTTGGAGAGCATAGCATGTGAGCTCACTGGTCTATAAATTAGGAAAGTGAGTCTAAAAGAAATCAAGGCCTCATTGTGAAACAGCATTATAAATTTTAAAAAATTACACACAGGCGTTGCTTATAGCTCAAGTGGCTAGGGTCTCAGCCACATACACTGGAGGTGGCGAGTTCGAGCCCAGCCCAGGCCTGCCAAACAGCAATGAGAACTTCAGCCAAAAAATAGCCCAGCATTGTGGTGGGTGCCTGTAGGCCCAGCTACTTGGGAGGCTGAGGCAGGAGAATTGCTTAAGCCCAAAGAGTTTGAGGTTGCTGTGAGCTGTGACACTACAGCACTCTACAGAGGGCGACATAGTGAGACTCTGTCTCAAAAAAAAAAAAAAAAAAATTACACACATATATGGGATTATCCTTTGGAGAGAAATTTAACAACAGACCCGCAGCTCTGGGCTTGTGTCTTCTCACAATATTTGCTGTTCCTGTTCTCAAATTTGATCTCTCAATGTGGTCATCAATACACTCTAGAAGGGCTGGGGAAAAACTTTTAGTGAATCTGAATAATGAGTCTCTCATGCTTTCCTTCTCTGAGAATGTTTTGTGAATGCCTGAGGTAGTTTGCATCATCACTTCAATGTCAGATATTGCTAAGGTGTGATCGTGTCCTGTGTGAGCCACGGGACACTCTTACCTTAAGAATGCCAGGGACGTCTTCCTAATCCCTGTTCACGGCAAAGCCCATTCGTACCCAGAGCAGGAGCAGGGCAAGGAGCACAAGACCATCTGAGGGTCCATCAGACTCTGGGGGGAGAGGATTATTCAGAACAGACAGAAAGAAGAAACCACCTCTGTTTTGTTGAAATTGATGTCATTGAGGTCCTGGTTTGTTCAGTTTCATTATGATAACGTGTGGGGAGGCTGGTAGAGGAAGTTAAAAATTGGCCTCAGGCCTCTGAGTTTGGCTTTTATGATTCCTGGTCCAGCTCCCTAAGAAGGCCAGGGGCAGCTGCTAGCCCTGAGGGGAGGTGTCCCAGAGAGCAGGAAGAGAATGTGGGTGCAGTCAGGAGCCTATTTAATCACCAGGGTCCAGTGTTCTAAAGCCCTTTGATTAGGGTGGAATGTTTCATCAAGGTGCCAGAATCTCCATGGCTGTGCTCTCCAGTCAAGCTTGGACATGGTTCAACATGGGTGTCCTAGATGACTTGCTCTTAGGAAAGTGTGACCACACACACTGGATGGCTGCACAGAGCCAGAGAGTCACTCTGGTTCCTAAGCCCCAAGAGAACCTCTTTTTAGAGATCTCAGACGACTAGTTACTGCACTGTCCTACTTGACTGATTTCGTAGACACCCTGGAAAACTTTACTCTGTGCAGGCTACAGACATCGTTTATCATTGATGCATTGATCACCAGGCAATTTTGATCATTTCTATAACAGTGGATCAGACCTTGGCTAGAATCGGAATCCTATTATACTGTTTCTTTGGAAAACTTATATCTAGCTTGTATCATATACACTTTTTGTACGTCTGTTTCAGGAACAAAATGTAACATTCCAAACAGATAATTGTAAGTCCTTAGCTGTTTCAGCTAATGACAAGTGAAAGTCAGCACAAGTGTGTGGGGATTGCTGGCTTTTCTGTCTTGTATGTTTACTGTGGCAGGGACACACTTGCCAGGGCCTCCCAGGACCCAGGGAACCTGTTATCATTCCTGGAGCAGGAGCAGCCCATAGTATGCTAAATCAAGAGCCACCTGTAGTCGGAGGCTCTCCCTGTTGTCAGACATGGTCCCTGGACCTCCTTTGTAAGTCGGTGTCCCTTATTCTCTCTGGACCCAACCCATATAGAGTACGCAGCTCCACCACTCCTGCCTGCAGTTGTGATCCTAGTCCCTAAAGCCTTGCTCTCCACCTGACACCTTCAAATTCCCATTTATCACAGAAACAATAAAGTCCAGTGGCACAATACCCTCTTGGGACAGGCCTTGTCAGAGGACTGTGCTTCGTCCAGCATCCACAGAGGATCACAGCTGGGAAGACTCCCTGGATTGATCCTGGGAATGCCCCTACTCACTCCACTCCTACTCCTTTGGCTGGAATGCAACTGCAGGGCCACGTCTGTCACAAAGGGCTGGGAAATGTGGCCAAGCTTCTCTCAAGAAGAAGACAAAAGCCAATCTTTGCCGCTTTCCTAACCCATTTTTCTGATTTAACTTTAGCAAGTCTCCTCAAAGGAATCTGATTTAGGATTTTTCTGTTTTTAGTGTAAGAGAGAGGTAAAAGTAATTCATAAGGTGAAAAAGGGAAACTTGCAGCTGGGCACAGTGACGCCTGACTATTGGCCCAGATACGGGGCAGCAGAGGTGGGATTGCATGAACCCAGGAGTTTGTGTCTGGCCTGGGCAACATGGCGATACCCCGATACCCCGTCTCATTCAAAAGAGGAAATTTACACCAGACACTTGAACTAGGATTAAATCTCCTAGCAAATGTGAATGGGAGATTCACTTCTTTTTCACTTGAATGGCCAGTAGGCGGAGACATTGAGACAGAGATTATAATAATGATCCTATTTCCCTGTGGCTTTATAGTATAATAGCTCCAGTCTGTTCCAATCCCATTCCACAGAAGGCCTTGCAAACCTCCTTCCCCATCACAAGCTCAGCCCTTCCTACAGGCAACAGAATGTGAGTCTGGTTTGAAGTTTCTTTTGCTGTTCTAAATCCTCTGGATGGCCCTGGAGACCAACCAAGTTGTCTCAACTTTGCCAGCCCCTTCCTGGACTTTGAGCCCTACTACTGCCATCTTGGCTGAGAATCCATAACCTGCTTCAGATTAAACTTTGTGTCTAGATCTGTGAAGCCACCTGAACTTGGCCATTGCTTGAAGACACCTACCACTGGGCTCCCACTCACCAGACATGTGTGACAACTCAGATCCAATCAAAGTTTATCTGAATTTGGAGATAGGCTGGGCGTGGTGGCTCATGCCTGTAATCCTAGCACTCTAGGAGGCTGAGGCAGGTGGCTTGCTTGAGCTCATGAGTTCAAGACCAGCCTGAGCAAGTGTGAGACCCCGTCTCTAAAAAAAGCCGAGCGTTGTGGCCGGTATCTGTAGTCCTAGCCACTTGGGAGGCTGAGGCAAGAGCACCACTTGAGCCCAAGAGTTTGAGGTTGCTGTGAGCTATGGCACTTTACCAAGGGTGACAAAATAAGACTCTGTCTCAAAAATAAAACAAAACTTGGCAACACTGACAATGTATTAGCTTCCTGCGGGGTCAGCCTTGCCATTGGCTTTTTCACATTGGGTTTACCCCCTTCTTTTGAACATTCTGTCCCTGAGGTCATTAGCACCTCAGAGCTGGGTCCATGTGAAGATTGGTCCAGAAGGTGTAAATCTTCTCTTGGTAGGAGTTCCAGGGCTTGGGCTGGGGACAGAACATCCCTTACCTGGAGCTGTGGTGCTTGTGGAGCCGAGTCATGTGGAGAGCTGAGGGCCATGTGCTAGGGAAGATTGTTTAAATGGGTCTCCAAACAGAGGGGCAGAAGGCAGAGTCTGAGAGCCACTGTGGAGAGGGTCAGGGTGAAGAGACGAAATGGATTCAGCACAGGTGTGGGAGGCTCTTCCTGGAGACTGAGTCCTAGTGGGGAAATCCGGGTACATCCAGAGACTAAGCAGTATCCAGAGGGTTTGCTGTTCCTTCTGGTTACATCTCTGTGCTCTAGGGAAGGCTGTGGATTTTAATTTTGTTGCAAAGACTCTTCCTAAACAGATTGTCCAGTTTTCTGGAACTTGAATTCAATGGATTCCATGTTCCTCTCATGTTTAATGCCAACATTTTTGGCTTCTCTGATTTAGTTTAGTTTTAACAAAGCTAAAAAAACATATACCCAGATCCAGTTTGATATGCTTAACGTAAAATTGGTTCTGTTTAATTCTGAGCCCCACCATAAAGAAACCCTCTTTGCTTGTGTGAGTGAGCAGGGGTGCTGGCTCCCAGTGGTAGCCAGAACTCAGCCGGCAGGTCTCTGATGTGGCTCTGGACGTTGTTGCTAGAAGCTTGGAGTCCAGCCTCCTTCTCCAGCCCTCCCAACAATTACAGCGGCTCAGCATGGATTCCCTCTGCAACTGAGAACCTCACTGATAAAGTTGGCCATGCGTTCTGGGGAATTGCAGATCTTTGGAACTCAACCCTGTGCAGCAGTAACTTCTGGCTGTGACCCATGAGGACACTTCCTATAGAAATGTTGAGGACATCTGTGTGGTGACATCTCATGATTTTTTAGGGTTGGCAATTTAAACCAGGGGCCATGAGGAAAAGGAGGGC
The DNA here is from genome assembly GCA_963574355.1 of Loris lydekkerianus. NCBI lineage: Eukaryota > Metazoa > Chordata > Mammalia > Primates > Lorisidae > Loris > Loris lydekkerianus. The sequence goes on from CAUYPK010161865.1 coordinate 15,572, forward strand.
TGATTCCTTTCTAAGTTCCTTGTGATTTTTTGTTTGTTTGTTTGTTTTTTAAGAAACTTGGCTGGTTTTCTGTAGCTAAGCACTGGAAAGGTTATTCTTTACTGCCTCAAGACACCTCGGTGACCTTCTCCTCCCAACAGTGGACGTCTCCTCACTTTCCTGCTCCCCCAGCATGGGCCTTCCCCAGCGTCCCTATCCTCCTGTGCTCACTGTGACAAGCCAACAGGAGACTGAACACCACCACCACCACCCCAACCTTTTTCCTTAAGCTTCCTGTTCCTCCCACCATGTGGCTCCAAGGTATTCCTGGGCCATATGACAGAGCAACACTTTGAGAAGGACCCTCTGGAGCCCTGGGCTCCAACCTGAAGCTGAGGAAGAGGGAGTAAGTGACATCATCCTCTGAATGGCAACACTCGTGTGAAAGTTGCCCTCTAGGGAAAGACAACTTGGATTGAATCAAATGCTGGAGCAAGCCCCACTCATCTGCCCAGTCCCCTGGATGCAAATGTTAATTTATATTTGCCCGTGCATGTGGGCCTGCCAGTTCTCAGCCCCACTGCCAGGCCCAGGCTCTAGTTCACCATGCGGCTGGCTCTCAGACACCTCCTGAGCATTTACTATGTGCCATGCACTCTGTGAGTCACCAGGGGCGCAAAGATAGGAACTCATCGTTAATGTGGCTGGCAGAGACATCAAATGACTTTCTTTCTTTTTTTTGCGGTTTTGGCCGGGGCTGGGTTTGAACCCGCCACCTCTGGCATATGGAGCTGGTGCCCTACTCCTTTGAGCCACAGATGCTGCCCAACATTAAATGACATTTTAGCACAATACGGTCAGAGTGATGCTAGCAGTAGGCCCTGGAGGTGAGGCAGCTCAGAGGAGGGGCACAGCCTGGTTCTTGGGGCTGGATCGCTGCCATGTTCCTTGGGACCTTATTCCTAAACTTGCGAGTTTCCCAGTACCCTAGTTCCTCTAGACTCATGGACTTCTCTAAATCCTGCACAGGAGCAAAGCAGGGTCATAGGACATATCAAACGCCAGGCTTATCCAGTCTCTGAAGATGCATGCTCTGTCTAGCCATCAGTGGATACATCTCCAGAGTGCTGGACCCTGGGTGGGCAGTTTGCACCTGTCACGTCATATAGCTCTTCCTTCCCGCAGGGAGAGTGCCCAGCCCGGCCCGCAAGTGCTCGGCATCCCAGATCAGTCCTCTGTCCCCAGCCTGGGCCCGTGCACCTTCACCTGGCCTTGCCACTGTGTGTGGCGGTTTGGACTGGACTTCAATCTACACATCCTCTAAAACCATGAACAAGAAGGTGTTCTCTGAGCTGTTTGTGTGTGTCAAGCTGTTATTTCACCTTTTGGAGTCTGGGCAGGCAACCTAGTCCTGTTCTCAGAGGCCCTGTGGGTTCCTACCTCAGGAAATAAGGGATATTCATAAATGTAACAACCCTTGAGTTTTGTATATGTGTCTCCCGCAGATCTCAGTGCCCAGAAATTGGAAAATAGAAGCCCCAGAAGTCCCCAGGAAGGACACTTGGCAGCACTGGTCTGGGTTCAGGGAGACCCCTTCTGCCAGTCACTTGGTCACCTTACCTGGCCTTTATCCTACAGCACCTCTGGGACGTCCTACTTGGCCTTCACTTGACCCATCCCTCCCCTTCTGGGCACAGCCTGTCTCCTTCCTCAGTCTTGGCTCATGCAATCTGACCCCAGGGGAACTGACCCCAGGTTGCTTCTCTCTTGACCTTCCCTCCTGGGCAGTCCCAGTGGGAGGCCAGGGTCCTCAGGCTCCACCCAGCCCAGACCCTGGCCCCTGGCTGTTCTGAGCCCAGCTCCTCCCACCCCACCCCCACCCAGGCTGGTGACAGGCAGGCAAAGCCTCCCAGAGAAACATTTCTCTCCCTTGGCTCAGCTTTCTGAATCCACCCATTCTGAGGGCCAGGCCCGTCCTGCACTCCGAGGTACTTTCTCTCTGCACCCGCCTCCCCTATCCCCTATTCCTCCAGGAGGGACTATCCTGTTTTTCCTATTCCCTTGGGATCCCTGTGACGTCCCTTCTCAGAGCTCATCCCCAGTAATCCTCTCGGGAGAGTCGCCCAGGTGAGCCCCAGTCTGCCTGTCCAGGCTCCTCTGCTCCTCAGCCTGCATCCCCTCAGCTGGTCCACAGCTGGTTAATGCCCAACGAATGTGCAGGTCAGAAGCCAGGCCGGTGGCACCATTCCCTTGTGGAGGGGTGGGATGGCTCAGGCATAAAGAGATATTGGGCTGCCCCTTTGCTAAGGAGGGACTTTGCCCAGGAGAGGGGCCTGGGGCCTCCGTTCCCTGAGGCAGTGCTTTCCTGGGGGCCCTACCAGTCTTCTTCCTTTGGGTTTCTAGAGTCAAGGGTTCACCTGCGGGGATCTGGGGAACCACTGTAATAAAGTAGCTAGCTTAAGCAGGCATTTTGCATCTGTATATCTGCCCACACAAGTACCCTATGAGGTAGGCAGGTACTACTGTTATTCCCATTTTACAGGTGAGAAACTGTTCAACCTAGCGGTTAATAACGTTCTGAAGTCATGCAGCTAGATGAGGGAGCTGCGGCTATGTAGCCAGCAGGTTTAACCTCCACCCCAGATGGCCTTGGCCCAGGGCACAGACTTGCCACCTTCCTTGCCTAAGCAGTAGAAGTGTGGACTGTCTTGCCCATGACAGCATTTCCCACTTGACATTTGTAAAATTGGGGTTAAGAAGGAGTAATCAACAGAGATGAGCCCTGCTTTTCCAGACCGTGGCGGCACAGGAGGAGGTCATGCCTACTGCAGATGCAGGGACTCTATCCTTCTTGCTGGCCCCACAGTCCTGAGGTGAGGCCTACAGCAGCAATGGCAGGAAACACAGGCCTGCTGGGGCCTGGGCTATAAGATCACCCCCGTTCCCAGTGCCGAACCCTGGGTCCTTGGCAAGTTTCTTTCTCTCTCTGAACCTGTTTTTTTTAATCTGTAAAATGGGATAGTAATGAAGTACCTACCTTAGTAGGAGTGCATGCTCCATGTGGGCTGTAGCTGCTACAGAGGCCCCTCATTCACAGGGACAGTGTCCTCCAGTCCTTACACCTGAGCCAGGATCTCTGGTGCAGAAAGCTGGAAGTTTTGCTGAAAAGAGATACTGGTGATTTCTTTGTTATACATATTTGTAGTCCTCTCCCCACCCCCACTCCAAGGGCTCTGGAGCAAGCTTAGAAACGTGTTGGGGTGGGAGTGGGAGGTGCAGAAGATTTAGGGGACACAAATACATTCAGAGCATCCCATGAGACAGTCTAGGGATAGGGCTCCAGACTGGGGCTTCTAGGGCAGCTCCTGTGGCTCAGGGAGTAGGGCATCGGCCCCACATACCAGAGGTGGCAGGTTCAAATCCTGCCCTAGCCAAAAACTGCAATAAATAAATAAATAAATAAATAAATAAAAGTATAAATTAGTTATTCATCAAAAGAAATTATAAACAGACTGGGGCCTCACTTCAGATGGAAGGAGACACAGTGGGGCCCCACCATTCAGCCTAATTAACTGTAAAAGAACAAGAACAAAAGAATCCCCCCAGCTGCTGGAATCCAGCCCATACCCATATGAGGAGGGGACCTAATGTTTTTTAGGGCCACCAAAGCAAGATACTAATATAAGCTTATAAGACACCTGGCTACAGAAGAACCGGATCTATGTGGTTCTAATTGCTTCAAGCCACAATAGACTCCCCCACTCTGATCTTACCCTTTTTCCACATTATAATCTCATTTTAATGCTCAAAATCATGCCCAGAGGTGGGGATTTAACATGCTAATGAGACATGCGAGGCCTGAAGAGGCCTGTGATAGAACTAGACAGGCGTAAGACAATCCCTGCCTCTGCGTGCTGCCGGGGACCCTCCTCCCACCTAAGCCTCTCTGAAACTTTCCCTGAGAGGCAGCCTGAGGAGTTCTCCTTTGTGTTGGCCCCTCTTGTGCTCAAGCTTCAGCCCCCTTAAAGCCCTGACTCCCTTTTGTCAATTTCTATAGAGAGTCCAAGGGCCAGTGGTGGGAACACCCACATTGTCCTTGCAGCAAGCTTTCTCCAATATTCTGAACTGTGGTGTGCACCCAACTAACCCCCTCCTTCTGCAACACCCCCACAGCATACTTGTAATAAATATTGACAGGAAATAGGTAATGGGTCTACCACGCTGCTGAGCCTGCTAAGAGGATGAAATAATTGTAGAAAAAAAATCACGTGAAGTAGAACAGAACAAACCAAAAAGATCACAGGCATGCACACACCATCATATGAAACAAAAAGAAATTAGTAATTTAAGAAACAAGGTAAAGATAATACACATATTGGGTTAATGGGAAGAAAAACAGTCAAATTCAGTAATATTAACTCAAGAAATACTTTACTTATAAATGAATAAAGTAGAATGGTAATTCTATTTCAGACTAATCATTAAAAAAACAGCACTTAGCAGGAATTAGCTGGGGGTGGTGGTTCATACCCATAGGCTCAGCCACTAGGGAGGCTGAAGTGAGAGTATTGCTTGAGCCCAGGAGTTTGAAGTTACAATGAGCTATGATTGCACCACTGCACTTCAGCCTGGGCAACAGAATGAGACCCTGTCTCTAAAAAATATAAACAAACGAACACGTCGTGGGAGGTGAATGAAAAATACAAGCCACAATAGCCTGTAGTGCAAGGAATCACCTTCCTCTGGGCTTCAGCACAAACGTTCCTTGTAGGTCTGGCAGCCGCGTGTGGCGTGCTGGCCCCGAGGGGGCGCCCAAGAGCAGAGCACCCCGGCTGGCTCTTGCCAACGGACCAAGTATCCAAGAAGACCCCAGAGACCTGCTCCAGTGCTGCAAGGATTTGGAGAGGCTGGCTGCAACAGAACTTTTCCCTCAGGCAAACATGGCCCCATGGCGCACAATTGACTTCAACAGGTCAGGTCCCCATCCACGAAGTCATCAGCAGTAAACAATTTATTCAATCATTCACCCACGTTTACAACAGAGTGGTGGAAACAGATTTAGGTTATAAGACGAAAGCGGTTCATAGCAGTGAGCAGGAATAAAGCGAAACAGCTGCTCAGCCCGGAAGCCCTATCCTTCAGGACAGGGAGGTGGCCCGTGGGGGACAAGTGCACGGGAGACGCGACCCCCCGTGGAAGGATATTGAGGTGGCCCTGCAGTATGACAAAATGAATAAGGTCAGCATGAGCTTGGAGCTGAGTGGCCATTGTGAGTGGTCTCAGCTTACACAGCAGACGCAGCTTTCTAAGGGTGCCGGTGACGTCCTGTGGTTCTCTGAGGGCAGCCCGGGTCTCTAATCAATGCCTCTCTGCAGGGAGGGGAGAAAAGCTGCCCTTTCTCTTTAGGAAACGGAATTTGAGCTGCTTCCATGGGTCTGGGATGGGGCTGAGTATGTCACACATAAGGCATATAAATTTAGCTATTAATTTGTGCTTTCCCTCCAGAGCTCTAGGATGGAAGAGAACCTCAGAGAGGAACAGCTGTGGTGTGGGTCCCAGACTCTGGAAACATCCTTGGTCACTGGGGTGGCTGAGCCACGGTGGAGCTAGCTGATCTGAAATGACCCTAGCAGGGACCAGTGGGGGCCCCAGGTTCTAGTGCTTCCCTGAAGAGTGTATATACGCATATATACATATACACGGTATAGAACTAGCCCTGAAAATACATAGGGTTAAATTTCTTCCTTACATGACAGGGTGAGAGCACAGAGTCAAAATGTAGTCAATTTATGTGTTGCCAAAGTGGTGGAGTAAGTGGAATTCTCATGTATTGCTGATAAGAGTAGAAATGATTAGACATATATACACGTTAGAATAAAAAAAAAAAATGAGTAAAAATGACACAGCCATCATAGAAGAGAGCCAATAGTGAAGGGCAGCAGAATCCCCAAATCCGAACTACGCCAGTTTGGCATAAGGATTATTTTGAACTTCGGGAAGTGAGAATGAGCAGAAACAAGAAAAGCTCTCTGCTCTCCACCCATCTGTCTAAAAGCAAGACATATAAATCTGTAAAGGTGTCCCTCCTCTCCTCTCTACCAGGAAGGACAGAGGGTAACCACTGGAGAAGACTAGACCTTCTCACTCCAGAGACAGCCCCAGGGGAACCTACCTAACACCCCGCACTCACTGGCCCTCACAGTCCCTTTAGCTTCCCATGTTTTTTCCTTCCCATCATTTGCCACCCCGGAAGCTCTAGTCCCTTTTCTTTCTTTTCTTTTCTTTCTTTCTTTTTTTTTTTTAATTAAATCATAGCTGTGTACATTGATATGATCATGGGGCATCATAAACTAGCTTCATAGACCATTTGACATATTTTCATCACACTGGTTGACATAGCCTTCCTGGCATTTTCTTAGTTATTGTGTTAAGACATTTACATTCCACATTTACTAAGTTTCACATTACCCTTGTAAGATGCACCACAGGTGTAATCCTACCAATTCCCATCCCTCTATCCACCTACCCCCTCCCACCCCTCCCTTCCCCCCTTCCCCTTATTCTTAGGTTATAACTGGGTTATAGCTTGCATGTGAAAGCCATAAATTAGTTTCATAGTAGGGCTGAGCACATTGGACACTTTTTCTTCCATTCTTGAGATACTTTACTGAGAAGAATATGTTCTAGCTCCATCCATGTAAACATGAAAGAGGTAAAGTCTCCATCTTTCTTTAAGGCTGCATAATATTCCATGGTGTACATATACCACAGTTTATTAATCCATTCGTGGATCAATGGGCACTTGGGCTTTTTCCATGACTTAGAAATTATGAATTGGGCTGCAATAAACATCTGGTACAAAT
>CAUYPK010161868.1:0-18498 GCA_963574355.1 Loris lydekkerianus
CATGTGCCTGAGGCCTAGTGCAACTTCCTGAGCCTGACTAGAAGTAGATACATCAAGCTACTTCCACGTAGCAATGACTCAGCAAGGCCCGGCCTGAAACTGCCTCTACCTAGATACAGCCAACATGGTACCATGCCATTGGCCCAACCCTGTCACGCACCTCATCCCCTGCCTTCTTTCCCCGCCCCTTCCCCACACTCTATATAAGCGGCTGCTTGCCGCAATAAAGTTGAGTTCCTGCTTCGACAGAAAAAAAAAATAAATTAGTTTCAGTTTAAAAAAAAAAACAAAAAACAAATAGATAAGGGTATGGGGCAAGCAGTAGAAAGGATGTGTGACAGGATAACACAGAGCCGCAGCTGTTCCCTTTTCCTGGTCTTTTCTTACCTGCCAATCTTTCCTCTGGATCTTAAAGTCTCTGGAAATGGCTTTGCTAAGCAGGACATACACCGTCTGGTAGAAAGTGGGAGAGCTTATACCCAAGTGCTACCTCTGTTGTTTATTTACTGTATGACCTTGGACAGGTTGTTTAATTCTCTAAGCCTTTTTCCTCATTGATAAATTGTCTGGGGGTAACAATAGTAAGGTTAGGCCTGGCACAGAGCTCACGGGAAAGGTGCGCTGTTGCACAACCCTCATATTCTTCTACAGTACTTCCATGACATAACACCTGTGTGAGAAAACCAAATTAAGGATGAGGCTCCTAAGGTGGATTCTTGTATTTTAAAGAGTTCAGTAGACCATATAGGAAGCAACATGACTGCTTTATTTCTCCTAGCCCTTTGTCCCGGAGTACAGTTTTCTCGTGGTGTGGGAGTTGCCCCCAGGAGGAAGAGTGGATGCTCTGGGATGCAGGGAGAATGTCTCTGCAGAAACTTCTGCTAGAGGTTTTGAAACCAAAAAAGGGCAGCTGGGTCTCAAGAAGGCACCAAAGCTCAATGAGAGGGCTCAAATGAGAACAGGGCTGGACATTTCAATGGTCTTTATCCAGGTTTTATCATCAGAACTGGAAGTGATAAATCATTTTTTTTAAAGATGATACAACAGAGATAGACTTATTAACTCCTAGTTAACTGACTTATTCACTCCTAGAAAAGTTTATTAAGATGGAACCTACTCCTTCCTGTTTTAACTCTATTATCTTGCCGAACAAAGCAAAGTTCAGAAACATTAAAACTAAGAAAGAAAACATCGATCTCTGAGGATGGTCTTCACTTCTCCTCCCCAGAGGATACCTTCTAAAATTTGACATTCTAGGTGATCTCTTGATCTTTATTTGTTCTTTTTTCAAGACAAAATAATGGACACAATGTTCTTTAAGAAATTTTTCCACATAAAAGAAGGCAACAGCATGCAATGCATTGTTATGTATTATGTTAAATTAAAAAAAAAAAAACGCAAAGTGTGTGCATACTAGTAATTGTAGTTACAAATGTGTTTCTGGAATGAGTAGCCCACTGAAGCAAGAAAATACTTCACTTAAGCCACCAGTTATGGTGGCACTAGGGATACTAGACTGCTTCCATAGTTTCTGCTCCAGGCACTGGTATCATGACTGTAATTATTATTTGGGATTAGCCCAACTATCAGATGTTTGCTTATGATGGTATCTTTTTTTTTTTTTATTGTTAAATCATAGCTGTGTACATTATTATGATAGTATCTTCAGGCATTTTTCTTTACTTGAAATTTTATAAAACAACAAAAGGATAAATTGAAGTGGCCAAACTCACTCTACAGAACGAGAACCCCATAGATGTTTTATACAGTAAAAATAAACAACTGCAATTACTGGAAAAAAAAAATTATTACATTTTGTATAAAAATCAAGTCTCCTTTGAGCATTTGACACTTTCATATTAAAAAATAGCTTATTAAGAGTTACAAACTTACGTGCCTTTAGAGGAAGAAAAGGTAACATGAATGGAAAAGCAGGCCAGGCCAAGTAGCAGAAAGATGTGGGCAGCAGCATAAACACAAGACATACTTTGCTTTTGTCTGAATTCTCCTCTAAGCACAGCAACAGACAAAGGGCAGCTCAAGGCAGCTTTGCCATCAGTGAGACAAAGGGACTGTCAGGCCTGCAGGAGCAGGAGGGAGCCTCCTCCACCCACCTCTCCCCACACTGCTCAGCTCTCTGTGCAGGTTCTGGGTTGCTACGTTTCTGCTTTGTCCAGAGAAACTGCAAATCCAGATTTTAATGTAACATCACTGATTTTTTAAAAAACAAAATTGTCATAAAAAACACAGCATAAATTTTACCATCTTAGCCATTTCTAATTGTACAGTTCAGTGGCATTAAATCTATTCACATTGTTGTGCAACCAACCTACAGAACTTTTCGTCTTACTCATTAAACAAAAACTCTCCACTTCCCTCTCACTCTAGCCCCTTCTTACCATCATCCTACTTTCTGTTTCCACTTTGTTTCTTCTCTTTCTTTCTTTTTTTTTTTTTTCTTCTTGAGACAGAGTCTCATTATGTCGCTCTGGGTAGAGTGCTGTGGCATCACAGCTTACAGCAACCTCAAACTCTTGGGCTTAAGCGATTCTCTTGCCTCAGCCTCCCAAGTAGCTGGGACTACAGGCGCTCATGACAACAGCTATTTTTTGATGTAATTGCCATTGTTGTTTAGCAGGCCTGGGCCAGGTTCAAACCTGCCAGCCTGGGTGTATGTGGCCGGCGCCCCACCACTGAGCTATAGGCACTGAGCCCTCCTTTCTGTTTCTATGAATTTGACTACCCTTGGTACTTCATACAAGTGGATCACACAGTATTACAGATCTGTCCTTTTGTGTCTGGCTTATTTCACTTCACATGAGGTCCCTAAGTTTCATCCATATTGTGTGGCATGTCTCAGGATTTCCTTCCTGTTTAAAGGTTAAAAATATTCCGTTGTATGTATGAACTGTATTTGGTTTATCCATTTCCCCATGGATGGACACTTGGGTTTCTTCTACCTTTTGGCTGTTGCGAATACTGTGGCTGTGAACAAGGGTGTGCAAACAAATGCATGAGTTCCTGCCTTTAATTCTTTTGAGTATATACTCAGAACTGGAGTTTCTGGATCATACGGTAACTTTGTTTAATTTTTGAGGAACCTCTGTACTATTTCTACAGCATCTGCTCTGGACTGTTTTACATTTTGACCTACAGTGCACAAGAGTCCCAATTTTACCACATCCTCACTCCTGGATTTTTAATGCTCTCATGTTTTTTCAAAATGTTGCACAGATGCACAGTTCAGGTCAAGTAAACACTGTCTGTAACCGGGAACTGTCCTGTGCACAGTGACAGATGCCCAGGAGCCCCTGACAGAATGCATGCTCCGTAATCCCCATCAACAAGAAATGCTTCTAGATGACAGAAGTTGTCAAGGGTGGCATCTGCACATCATGCAGCTCTGGGCGCAAGCCCCTCACCTCCCCTTGCTCGTCTGCGTAGTGAGGTCATACCCTCCCATCATTCACTTTTCCTGTTAAAGGACATTTCATAGAAACAGAAAAAAAAAAAAATCAAAGGGAAAAAATATTTTGTGTTTCTGAGTGAGTCGTTCATGAATCCCCAGAAGTCCTGGTCAAGCTTCGCTAAGAAAAGTAGTTTTTCTTCTGAGCAGACGTGTATCACCCCCTTCCGGCAGTCCTCCGTAGATCTGACTGAATTGCCTCTGACAGCGGAGACAGAGGGCAACTTACCATTTTCATTTTATGACTCAAAGTCATATCGATCAAATCATCAGTAGCCTCATAGGGATGGACCACAGTGTTGAACAATGGTTGTATGTCTGTTTTGTCACCTAAGGAAAATGTGTGAAATTGAGAAATACAGCAATGTGCTGCATAACCAACCACCTCGTGGTCAGTGATGAACTTCAAGTACAACAACGGTCCCATAAGATTATAATGAAGCTGCCCTAAACAGGTGTACCTTTTTTTCTTTTTTTAATCTCTTATAGTATATTTTTACATTGCCTTTTACTATGTTTAGAAATAGAAAATCGTACCACTGGGTTACATTTGCCCACAGTATTCAGTGCAGTGTCATGTTATACAGGTTTGTAGCCCAGGAGCAACAGGCTCCACCATGTAGCCTGGGTGTGTCGTGGGCTACACCATCTAGACGTGTAAGAACATTCTGTGATGTTCACATGATGACAAAGTCATCTAATGACGCATTTCTTAGAATGTGCATCCACTGTTAACACGTTGTTAACACATGTAATATGGAGGTAACAACTCTTTGTTTGCCTTCTTGAACATTTTGCAGACTACACTAGGATGCAGGACAAGCTCAAAGGCAGACAGAGAAGATGGGAGTTTGTAACTCTCTGCCCTTGTTCAGCTTCATGGGACATCAGTACTCCCAAGAAACAGCACTTCCTGTGACAATGGACAGCCTGCATTTAGAAAACTATTTGAAGAGACACGCATCTACAGCTCCATTTGGGGAATGCTATAGGAAAACTGCTTCTGATTCGTTGGGCTGTGCTTCTAGAAGGGAGGTTTCTAGATCTTTAACTCTTCTTCTGTTATGTGGTAGTTGTGTATGAAGCTGGACCTCTGGAGATCCTCTGGACAGTGTCACAGATGGCCATGATTATAACTCACCACAGTGATTAAATCATTCAAATAATGTCCAAGTCTGTAAAGACGAGGTGGTGAATGTGGCTGTTTCCTTACTGGGGTCGGTGCTGTGGTCTACAGTTTGCCATAAGCAGCCCCCACGTGATTCTGCAGGGTCGAGGCGTCTCTCCACTGTTGTAAGAAAGAAAGGACGGGAGGGAGAGAGAAAGGGGCAGGGGAGGCAGGCAAGGAGGAATGAAGAAGGATGTAATGTAAGTGAGGAACATGTAAAGCACTTCCTGTGTCTTACTTTTTTCTCTGTCCAGGTTTTGAACCTGGGATATGTGTAGTACTTTACTCAGTCCTTACAGCAACCTGGTCAAGTAGACTCTCATCTCTATTTTACAGAAGAAAAAACTAAGGCTCAGAGAGGTTAAGTAACTTGTCCAAGTCACATAGCTAGCAAGTGGCTGGTCTGAGATTTGAGACTAGGTTAAGCCTCTTTGCATAGAAGTTCCCTGCTGCGATGGTGGTTGGCAGGTTCTTAGTTTACAGAAACAAACCAAGGCAGTGGTGGCATCATCTAAAGATACTCAGGATAATCTCTACTCCTGTCCCCACTTCGGTCCTGGCTTTTCTTCTCTGGAAAATAACATCTGTCCATGCAGTTTGGTGGAAAACCTAATAACTGTAGGGAAGCACAAAGGGGTAGGAGAAGCAAACCCAAACTGTTTAAGCTCAAATTTTGGAGGCTTCAGGGTATCAACAACTAAAACATTTTAAATGGAAGATAAATTTTAATCTCTAGTACAGAAAAGCATAAAAATCTATGCACATTCCAAAAGCAGTCCCGGTAGCTTGCTAGCTACCAAAGATTATATGCTTCTGGAGAAAATATCTGACCCGACTCGTTTCACCTTTGAGATATTTGAGAACAGCTGTCATGGAATTTTCCTCTAGATTAGGAGCTTCGGGAAAAAAAAGAAAAAAGAGAAAGCGAGAGAGGGACTATTAAACAGACGCTGATGGTCTGTTCCCGCAGGCAGAATTCACTCATACTGAATGGTTAGAAAAGTATCAGTGATACACCCAGGTCACTTGTTTTCTGTGTGTGTTGCAGGTTTCTTAGCATTAGTGAGGGCAAAGTGGTTATGGTGAGGAAAAGAAGAGTTTGATCTGTACAAATAGGCACCAGATTCTGTCGAGATGATGTTTATTCCACTTCAATTTCAAGGACATTGAGGCGTCTAACCCATTACCAGTAGAATCTAGTAATTTCAAAAAGCCCAATTTCACTTCATGTCTCAAGTATCCCTTCATAGAACGCTACATACTTAAGTTTTTTCCCACTGTGGCTAGTATACTTTCATGGCCCTGCTTAACTTTCTGGCAGAGAGCAAGGAGGCACAGTGAGTGAGGTATGGTCCCAAAGTCGTCAGGACTTGGGATAATTTTTTTGCTCTTGACCTACCATCCCCAAACATATGTTTAGGGTAACATCTGATAAAGTGCAAGCCAAGAACTTATTTTTCTGTTGAAACTATTAGTGATAACAAAACAACATACTTAACAAAGTTCTGCTTTGTCTGTGCCAGATACTGTCCATGCATATAGCAGCCTCATAAAATCACCCAGGGCTTCTGAGCTGAATGCAAGTGGCTACCTCATTGCTTTGAAATCAGTGGCATTCTAATTTGTTGCAATAGTCTTAGCGGCAACATCCTCAGAATGTGTCTGCTCATTTATTCTTAGTTCTCATGGGAAGAACTGTTTGTCACGGTACCTTTAAAAATAAAGAGTTTGAGTTTACAAAATTAAACTGTATTTCGGCAAGACTTCTTTTTATGATTGTCCCTCATTTCATTAAGTTATTTTTAAAGCCCATAACACCATGAATAAAATATTACTTATTATTCAGATTAGGTTAATCATTAATTCAGAATCATGACTTGTGTCTGTCAGGTATTTATAAAAGATTAGTTATCTCTTTAGAATCAATCGATATTAGATTTGATTTGATGTAGATGTTCTCATTTGATTGTATTAACTAGAGAAAAAATTTCCTCCATGATTTGTCCCGAATAAGCCTGCAGTTTTGTAAAAATTATACTAAGGGTATATAACCTTGGTAATATATGTTTAACATATATACATATAATGTATATATACATTATATATATACAGTAGAGGGGTTACTTTAATAGGCCCTGAAATGTCATGTGGTATAGTAAGTCAGTTAAATTAGGAATTTGCTTTTATTTTGAAAGCTTCTCTAAACCCAAATTTCCATTAGTTTCAGTGAGACTTTCATGTATAAGTAGAAAGTAGACTGGACTCTTTTCCCCAAGAACTTCCCTCCCCTGCATGCATTACTTTTGCTTCTTTGAGTATCATGAGTGTGAATTACTTTCATGGCTCTTGGCCATAGCCAAGATAACCTGAGTTTTCTTCCCATCCCTAATAATATGGGGTGTCCCAACAGTCACCAGGCAAATGGAAAATTATAGCTAAATGTACCTTTAATTACAAAATATTCATTACAAAATTTTACAAAATATTCTTTACATGTTGGCCACCTCTTTGTAAGTTTTTGGAATGAATATTTTATACATGAAAGTACATTTAGCTGCAATTTCCTATTTTCCTTATGCATGGCAACTGTTGGGACACCCTGTAATCGTGCCCCATATAATGATAATAATAACTAGTATTATTATTATCCTTTCTTCTCAGTAAAAAAGTGACTGGGCCAATCTAAAAAGGACTAGCTTCTTTCTCTGATTCTCTTTTTTCTCCTGTTGCAGATTGGATTTGAAACCCCTCCCCCCCAGGGACAGGCTGCAGCTTCTGGGAGTGGGAATGGAGCTGACTCTGAGCCAGCTCGCCACGTCTTCTCCTTTTCCTGGTTGAACTCCCTAAATGAATGACGTTCATTCCAACTGCTGCTCCTGTGTCTGCCTGGCTGAGATGCGCACAGGCAGCAGGGAACCTAGGTGGATTACTATGATACAGATAATGAAAGGGACCGCTGAACAGGATTTCTGCAGAAAAAAAAAAAACAACTTTAATTCCAGATGATTTATCGAATACATTGAGGAAAAAAAATACTTTGAGAAAATTGTTGCAGAAAACACTGGGAAAAAGAAACTTGATCTTTTTCAAATCTTTTATTGTGTGGGAAACATGAAGGATATGTAGGTGTGGTACCTGTGGGTCATAAAACGTGGCAAGAGTTGAAACAAGTGGACACTGCACTTTCATCCTAATAGGCACTGGCTTTTGTTATTATATCGTAGTAGCTCTTATTTACCTTCCTCTTTAATAATGCAGGTGGTCAGTGAAATTCAGTGTCAATTCAGAAGAGTCTGATTTAGCAATATATGGACAAAAGGTAAATCATTGACCAAAGCTATGAAATGTTTCACAAAGTTTTCCTCTTTTCCATAATAGATGTCATGGGATAGTATATCCAGAAATGTTCTTTGAATCCAGTGACACTTGGACAACATAAATAAAAAATGTGGTTTTATTTGTCTTACCTTAATGCCCCCTTCAGAATATAAGTGTAACTTTACTGTTTGTGAACTCTTCAATAAATGCTGTTTTTAAAAACTTAGTCTTGGCTGCACCGGTGGCTCAGTGGGTAGGGCGCCACGCCGGCCCCATATACCAAGGGTGGCGGGTTTGAACCTGGCCCCGGCCAAACTGCAACAAAAAACTAGCCAGGTGTTGTGGTAGGTGCCTGTAGTCCCAGCTACTCCAGAGGCTGAGACAAGAGAATTGCCTAAGCCCAGGAACTGGAGGTTGCTGTGACTTGTAACTACCAAGTGTGACAAAGTGAGACTCTGTCTCAAAATAAATAAACTTAGTCTTATGATTTACTCTGTTTCGTATTATCTTATTAATCTATTAGTTAAATGTATTTCAAGGGCACCCAGGGGAAGAAGCCTCTTTATTACAGACAAATTGATTTTGAAGTATTAAACATTTGATTGAATTTTTAAGCTATAACTAAATTATCACAAACATAAAGTATGCTGTTCAGTTTTAGAAGTGAATAATAATAGTTCATATTGCTAAAAATCAAAGAGATTACAATTGGCATAGGCATAAATGTGGGGAGTATTTGAGCAGTTATTAAGATAAAAGTGTTCTTTATAAGAATATTTTTTCCTAAGTGCCATTTTATAACAGTTAAATTTAGGTGTCCTAAGTAGAGATGCTATCAAGTTTTCTTATTGGAAGGAATCATTGGAAAATAGCTTAGAAATGGTACCAAAGTAAAGTGAGCCTTTACCTTTACTTTGGTAAAGTGAACCTTTCATATAGAAAAAAAAATGTAGTTTTTTGGTCATATGGTTTGGAGGACACTTCTCCTTTGCTTTCATCTCTCCCTACTCTCCCCAATTATTTCACATCTTACAATCAAGGTTAAAAGTTATTACCATTATAAATCGATCTTTCCTTTGTAGAATTATCAAGTTCAGACCTGGAAGCAACTTCTCAAATTATTTAACTCAACCTCAGGGTAGTTGTCTGAGGCATAGAGATGAGCCCAGGGTAATTGATTACACAATCTGTGTAAGCTGCTGACATGTTTGTATTTTCAGTAGAAGAGAAACTGCAGGAAGTTTTGTTTTGCTTCTTCCTTATTGTAAAGACAATTTGGAAGAAGCTAAGAGCTGAGAGCATTTGCAATGTATGAACACTGAACGGGAAAAATAAAGTCACCATTACCTTTGCAACTTTTATTAAAAATATAAATATTCAGCATTCTCTTACACAACCAAACTGACCAAAGATTGGAAAGATGTTTTATTACTGAAACGTTTACATGAAAAAGTTGATTGAAAGAGCTTACAGATCTTGTCTTACACACCCAAGAAAATGGCATTCTCTTCGGCTCAAACCTCAGCAAAAACAATCGGGTGACTTCTGTCTGCTTCTTCAAAACGTCCCCCCTCCATCTACATTGTCTTTAAAACACCAATAAAAGACATCTGCAAGTGGAAACTAAAAGTAGACAAGAGGAATAACATAGTGTTGTTGCTGCACGTGAATACACTTTGTGCATGCTAATTCAGGGGAATAGGCTCTCTTCCTGTACATCCTCTATGTTTCAAGCTATATAAAAATAAACAAATGGTATCAGAGCAGCGTTATGATACAGAATAGTGTAATTTTTTTTAATTTTTTTTGTGCTAAATACAGAAATTTTTTTTGGCCAAACGCACCGTTTCATTTTCCAATAATCTCCATCAGTTTCCTGTTGCTGTGAGCTTGCTGTGCTAACTGCTCCGCCCTGGCCATTTCCAAGACTTCCCGCAGCAGGTGGAAGGTAAGATCCAGGGAGATGGGCGGCTCCTCGGACCGCCGCTCCCTCTCGGGTGCCTCCTGGTGGCCACCGAAGGCTCTGTCGGCGCCGCGCTCCGCGGGACCCCCGGGGCTGTCGAGCGAGCGCCGAGGCAGCAGCAGCTGCTGCAGCAACACGCGGAAAAAGTTGGCGGCCGCCTGGTCCGGCGAGGGGCGGCTGCCGCTGGTGAGGAGCGAGGAGGCGGGCGACAGGGGAGCCGCGGGGCTCTTGTTGAGGTTGCCCAGGCGGAGGAAGTATTCCTCTCCCATGCGCAGCAGGACCGGCCGAGGCTGCGGCTGCTGGGGCTGCTCGGACTGCGGCGGCTGGAAGAACTCCAGGGGCTGCGGGGAGTGCGGAGCCTGTCGGGCTGCCGGGACCGGCCCCCTGCTGAGGAGGGCCCTGCATGGCGGGCAGAGCAGGAGGGCCACCAGCAGCGCGCCCGCGGACACCAGGAGCGGCAGCCGCATGTTAGGGGCGCTTGCTGCGGCGCGGAGGGGGCGGAGGGCGGAATGAGAAGGGAAGAGAGAAAGAGGAGTTGGTCAGAGTTTAGCTCAACCGGCAGGTGCTCTGGGGTTACCTATTGGACACTCACAGACGTGCCGGTCTCTGGGCTCGCGGGTCGGGCGGGCGCTGTCCGCGGTGCTGAAACGCCTGGGGGCGGAACGGGGCACATCTGCCGCGCTAGGCACCAAAGCTTGTGCCCTGGCCAGGCAGGAGTGGCCCTTCCTTGGCGACCCCGAAGGGACGGTCCCTGCGTCCTCTTAACTATCCCCCCAAACTGATTCCCCGAGCCTAGCGAAGAGCTCCAAATTTAAGATGTCGCTCGCGCTGACCCACCCGCTTCCAGATATGTCAGCATTTTCTACCAAGTCGAGAACTGCCTCCTGCTCCCCTCTCTCCACCCCACCCCTGCTTCCTTCTCCCGGGGGTCAGGATGGATGAGCGCAGGGGGCAGCCAGGAGCAGCGTGGGGATTGGGTAACTGACTGTGAGCAGCCGTCTAAGTTTGCTTGGCCACATCCCGGCTGCTATCGGAATCTGAAGGCACAGCCAGCGAACACAGGCGCGCACAGCCCTCCCGGGCACCGGCCGCGGCGCGCACCCGGAGTTGACGGCGCCGTCCGTCCGTGCGTCGGGCGCTCCTACCTTCCCAGGCGCTGCAGGTGAGCCGGGCTGCGCCTCTCTGCAGAGACCTCTCGGGCTTTCTCTGGAGCTTTTCTTCCCTTCTCCTTCCTGTTCCCCGTCTCTTTTTCTCGATCTCTCTCTCCTCTTTCCCTTCAGTCTCTCGAGAGACTTGGGCTCCGAGTTTTTCCACACCAGAGCCTGGAGTGGGATTTTATAGCGTCGACCCTCTTCAGAAAGCACGCAGCATCTGCCTAATAAGCTGACGCTCTCTTGACGGCTCGATTGCGTGCTGCCTCTGCTCCTGCATAAATCATAGGGCCCTGCCAGAGAGCGAGGGGCAGAATTTTGCTATCTCAACACTGAATCTCACATCCAATTATATCAACAGATATTTATCGCCTTTTTTGGTGACGTCAACGAGCCCGAAAATGGAAGGGCTTCTTATGACTTGTCCATTGACAAAAATTCTTGAATGAAATTTCCCAAGTGTGAAAACATACTGACCTCTTACTAGAGGTTGGAAAAGATTCAGCAAGAGGAAGGAGGGAGGGGAAAGGAGGGAGGCAGGTCTCCCACGCAGTTCTGCCAGGAGCGCAGCAGCCAGGTGGAGGGCGTGGGTCTCCCGTCCCTCTCCCTTCCAACACCTCTGACCAGTTGTCCCTGACAATCCCCTGGTGTCTGAAAATACCCTCATCCTCGAGACAGAGTCTCACCATCTTTCTGCCTGGAGACAATGAAGGACCAGGAGATGGGGGTGGGGGCAGGAACGTCCACCTTTTAAGCTTCTATCTGCTTTTTCCTCCTAAGAGCAGATAAAGGAATTTGGAGTCCACAGAGGCAGGACCGATAAGTCTCTTACAAAGCAGCTCAAGTTTTTCAAATGATGACAAGAGCTACGCCCATGATGAAGGGGCACAAACCAGGGTTAGGAGCACAGCAAAGATTGCAGGTTCTCTCAGAATCTCCCTGTCCCACTTTGTTTCTCCCCTCAGAATCTGAAATTAAGTGTGGACTTTTCTATTCCCAAACTGAAGAGAGAGGAACAGTGAGATGTGCCTGAGTTAAACAATCTTTATTTAGCCTACTCAATGCAAACCCGGTGAGAGAGGCCTTCATTCTAACTTCCTATTCTATGTTTATGTGGGAATAGGCTTACACTGCTTGATAAAAGGTCTGGATTCATTCACTTGCACGTTTTTGTTGATGAATATCGAATCTGTAAAAAGGTAACCTCATTTATTTCACCTCCAAATACTCTTAACATCCATGGTGGTATTCACATCAGGGGCACTCATCTTGCTATTTTTTATCATTTCTATTCCCAAATTCAGATGTGCTCCAGGTGAGCCTGGTAAATAAATAAATACTCTCAGGCACTCTCACAGAATGAAATGCTAAGCCTATAAAACCACACCCACATTTTGAATTAATTTGACACTATCCTATAGGTGGGAGGCAGTTACCTGTCATTTTGCAATTCAAAATGCATTTCCGAACTCTGGTGTCTGTGATTCCATTCAGCTTCCAGATAAGCATCAGAGTTGTTTATCAGAAATTTCCCATTCCTTATTTCTGGTTACCTCTGCTGCTTCTTTTGTAGCTAAAATGACAAATGATACCATGCCTATTTCAATTCCTATTTTGGGTCTCTACCAATCCACAACTGCTCTTAGAAACAAAAGGAAGGCAGAGAGAAATGCTGACAGTTTCCAGAAAAGCCAGCCCATAGTTGGATCGCTGCACAACATTATGTACTTTTGACATAGAGAACAGAAAAAGAAATGTGCCCACTGGGAAAGATATAAGTTCTTAATAGAAGATCATGATTATGAAAAATGGTTGAGCTTCTGAAGGAAAGCTGTGTTTACAGTGGTAGGGCAGCATATACAGCTTTAGTTTTTATTGTGGGCTTTTTTAAAAGTTGAAATAGATCTCGATATTTTTATTTACTTTCCTTTATAACCCTTTCTCTGTCTCCGTTAGCAGATTTCAGCTTGGATGTCAATCTGGAGGTGAAAAGTTGACCTGGAAGTAGAAATTTGCAATAAATGGACACAGAAGAGGAACTAGGAAAGAGATATGACCTTGAGGTTAGCTGGGGAGGTCTAGAAGGTTTTTCTAGAGGAGACACACAAGCTTTGGGCTCTGACTAACCAAATACCCTTTCATATTTCTACTGTTGGGCCATCTCAGGGTGTTAATTGAGTGTAACTCCTCATCCCTGTTGAGTCTTTGCTGTGAGGCTCTCCTGGAGTAGGTCACCGGTGGGGCCAAAGTGGCTCCTTAATGCCAGAGGAAGAAGGGCTGTTCAGGGCAACCCCTTCTCATCACAATTTATCAGAAGTTAGATCTCATTAAATCACCCAATGCTCACATTAGGAATGACTTGAAACAATCATGTGGTTTAAATAAGAACCAGAGAGGTTAAGTGACTTACCTACTCACCCCCAGCTAGTTAGTGGTGAAGTCAGAATTAGAACCCAGTTCTTTTAATTACCAGTCCATATTACTTGCATAAGTTAACAATACCCTTTGAACTTTCTTTTCCAGCACGTGAACAGATGGAGGTGAGAAGATGAATTTCCATAAAGCAAGATATTCACAAACCAACCTTGAGGTGTCTTTTCTTAGACTTTCCTTATACTGGTAAATCTCACAAGGCATGAGAACATAGAGATTCTCTCTGCCTACTGATGCCCCTGACACCTGGTTTTAAGTCTCTGTGTGCAGGCACTGCAATTTACCTTTCAGTTGAATTGTGTGATTATTACGTAACAGTTTTAAATGTATTACCAACTTAGAATGCATTAATTTGATTATTCTACCTTAGGTGACCTTTGAAAAAAATGATCTTTTGGCAAAGTATATAGGATAAGAGGGGTTCTTGAAATCGTGATATAATCTGTGATTGGTGAAATAACATACTGTGAAGAACTTATATGTGCAGTAAGTAAACTGAATACCCAGTCCATAAAAATCACCACTGGCAGATCTGATCTTACATGTGGGAGTAACTCCTTGAAAGAAGTCATTAGAGAGCCTAATTCCATGCTTTTAGAACTTAGAAACATAATCCAAAGAGACATGGGCACACCATATCACAAGGTCCCCAAGCAACAGTTGCTGGTGTGGGTGTGGAGAGAAGGGAAGACTCACGCACTGTCGGTGGGACTGCAAACTAGTACAGCCTCTATGGAAAGAGGTATGAAGACTCCTCGAAGAATTAAAAGTAGACCTACCATTTGACCCTAAAATCCCACCACTAGGCATTTACCCAAATGAAAAAAAAGACATCTTACCACAAGAACTTTTGCACCCAAATATTCACAGCAGCTCAGTTCACAACTGCAGAGATGTGGAAACCCAAAAGACGGGCACCCAAGTTCCCAGCAACACGTGAATGGACTAATAAACTGTGGTGTATGTGTATCATGTAACTATTTAGTTATAAAAAATGGAGATTTTTCATCATTTGTAACAACCTGGATGGATTTGGACAACATTCTCCTAAGTGTCACAAGAATGGAAAAAAACAAGCATCACATGTGCTCAATACCAATTTGAAACTAGGATATTAATAATCATAGACCCACAGGAGAAAAACTCAAATAAATTGTAGAAGGAGGAAGGGGATTCACTTGGTCCCCACCCAACAGGTACAATGCATGGATATATGGCACATTCCTTAGGTGAAGGACACAGCTACAACTTGGACTTTAACCTTACATGTGTAAACTATATAACCTAATGGTTCATACCCTCATATTAATCTGGGGGGGGAAAAAAGAAACAGGGGCACAAAAACAGGGATAACTTCATGTCTGAAATCATATTTTTTAAATAACAACACAATGTAGGGTATAGGTAAATTTAAGTAGATATGGCATAACAGTCCAATGAATGAAGAAATACCAGAAATAATAAAGAACCACTTGGCCTATTTTTGTTACCTGCATCCATCTTCTTGCACCTTCACTTCTATTAGCAAAGCTCATGGCAAACCCATAGTCCCCAGGTTCATTGACTAAAACATTTGTCGAAATGAATCCCCATCTCCAATGACAGCCATCAAAAATGCTGAGGGTGGACATGTGTTTTGGTAATAGTTTGCAACTGTTTTGTAGATAGACGAGAGGCTGCCTTCTGCTTCCACAGGTGGGCTAGGGACAGACTCTCAAACAGCAAAACATCTCATTGTTAACTGTAACAGTAACTCTCATTAGTCTTTTCTCATTAACAAAGCCAAACACTCTCATTGCAGAAAACTTAGAAAAATTAGAAAAGTAGAAAGAAAAACACAAAATTACTCAGATTACCAGAAACTAAAGATAATGACAGTCATTTTGTTGTTGTTGTTTCCCTTGAGTATTTTTCCCGAGCTTATACATTTTACATAATTGAAATAACAGTTTTTCTTCGGAGTAAATGTCTGATTTAAAAAAAAAAAAATCTTAGTTTAAAACTTAAAAGTAATTAATTAAGAGCATAAATTTCAGCTCAGTGCCTGTAGCTCAGAGGCTAAGGTGCCAGTCACATACACCGGAGCTGGCGGGTTCGAATCCAGCCCAGGCCTGCCAAACAACCAAAAAATAGCTGGGCGTTGTGGCAGGCACCTGTATTCCCAGCTACTTGGGAGGCTGAGGCAAAAGAATCACTTAAGCCCAAGACCTTCAGGTTGCTGTGAGCTGTGCTACCACGGCACTCTACCCAGGGCGACATAGTAAGACTCTGTCTCAAAAAAAAGAGTAAATTTCTTTGTCACCACAAAGAAATGGTATGCTAGGTAATGGATATGTTAATTAGCTTCATTTAGCCATTCCGCATAGTACGTATGTAGCAAAACATGTTGTGCACCATACATAACATACAATTTTTATTTCTCAATTTACATTAATTAATCAATTAATTACAAAGTAATTTGTTGAAGAAAACTTTCCCAGATTCCTGGATTAGGTTTAGGAACTGTGCTTTTTATTTTCCTAACATCATGAATATTCTTCATCATAAAATTTACATTTTGTTATAATGACTAGTACGATATGTATCTCCCTGGCTGGGCTGCTAACTGTGTGGCGGGGTCTGTTATAAGTTGCCATATTTATTCTTTTGCCCACAGCCTGATGGACACCCAGTAAGCTCTTACACTAATGAGACATAGAAAATGTGTTGAATGAATGAAGTATAGAAAAATTCCCCAGAAGTTTATCGTCCTGAATTAATAACATTTATAACTAAAATTTTATAATCTACTTTGTTCCACTAAAAATTATATCTCAAACATTTTTCTATATCTAAATGACATCTTTTTGGCCTGGCACAGTGGCTCACTTGTGTAATCTTGGCACTCTGGGAAGCTGAGACAGGAGGATCCCTTGAGCTCAGGAGTGTCAGACCAGCCTGAACAAGAGCAAGACCCTACCCTACTCTTATCTCTACTAAATATAGAAAAATTAGCCGGGTGTGGTAGCGGGCGCCTGCATTCCCAGCTACTTGGGAGGCTGAGGCAAGAGGAACACTTGAGCCTAAGAGTTTGAGGTTGCTGTGAGCTATGACCCCATGGTGCTCTACCCAGGTGGACAGAGTGAGATTGCATGTTACTCTATCAAGAAGATATGCCGAACTTTCTATTCATTCCTCCTTCCTTGCCCCTAAGAACTTGCTTTTTATTCTTCTACATCTTATCCTTGCACCTTGCACCTTTAAGTAATACTACTTAATTACATAAGTATTTCCTGAGTCTTTAAATGTAAACAATATCTCTTAACTTCCAGATTGTGAGATGAAAATATTAATATCCCTTCAGCTTTTCATATACCCTCATGCACCTTGAGCTCCCAGTTTCTTTCATATGCACTTTTGCTTTTAGACTAGATTGTGTTGTTTTTTATAATCATGGTTAAGTCTTCTGTGGTTTGACTATAGATTGTTTGTAAAAGCTGGAAATCAATATAATTTTTAATTTTGACTATGTCAAATTGTTCATTGCAGAATAACATCATAGACCCTGGCTGTATTTCCTTTATTGTTTTTGTCTTTTTCTGCAATTACCAATTGCCACTTTTATAGTCTCAGTTCTGTTCTTACCTAGAATTATGTCTTAATTTCCCCCCTTTTTTCTAGATTATCAATCATGATAAGTAAGCTATGAAGTCTTCTGCCTCTTTTTAAGACCTCTCTCCTTGAGCACTCCAACATGCTGTTTTCAGACTATTTTCTAAATCTGATGCACAACCATCTTTCTGGGACTTCTATTTTCTGCTTTCCTGGACTAAATTCATGGGCCAGAATCACATAATTTATTCCTTCTTGATTTCTGCATTTCATTTTGCTAAAGAACGTCTCTAACTAGATAACTTTTTAAGAAAGAATATACAGGAGGTACATTTTCTGACTTCTTTCATTTCTGGAAATGACTTTATTTTACCCAAATATTTGAGTGATACTTTAGCAAGGTCCACAATTTCAGGTTAACCATAATTATTCTTAAGTAAATAAATACTTGAAACAGAATTTTAAGTATTGATACTTTGTATTGTGTTATCCAGTGCTGCTGATAAGAAATCCAGTGTCTTTCTAATTCTCTCTTTTTTTTTTTTTTTTTTTTTTGAGACAGTCTGTTATGTCGCCCTTGCTAGAGTGCTGTAGCATCACAGCTCACAGCAACCTCAAACTCTAGGGCCCAAGTGATTCTCTTGCCAAAGACTTCCAAGTAGCTGGGACCAGAGACACCCACCACAACACCCGTCTATTTTTGGTTGTAGTTGTCATTGTTGTTGGCAGGCCTGGGCCAGGTTCAAACCTGCCATCTCTGGTGTATGTGGCTGGTGCCCTAGTCGCTGAGCCACAGGCGCCGAGCCCTGATTCTGATTTTTTACACAACCTTTTTTTTTCTTATTTTGTCTCAAAAGTTTTAGTCTCTTTGTTGTCGATGTTCTGAAATTTTATAATAGTTCATGGGTCTTTTTTTTATTTACTCATTTTTCCTTGGAGACTCTTACTCTTCAAGTGTAGAAAAATCTCTTACATTATTTTCACAATAATTTCTTTCCATTTTTTCTCTTCTTCTGTTGTAGGACTTCATGACGAGGTGTTCCTCCTCTGTTGACACTCTATGTTTATTATTTCCTTTCCTGTTAGGACTTTTTGTTTTGAGTTCCACTTTCTTAGGTGAAGGGGGGCTCTTAAATATCTTCCAGCTCTTCAGATGCTTTTGTTTTACAATCTATAGTCAACTTCCAGGATTTTTATTCTTTCTCCATTTCTTTTTTATAATTCCCATTATTGCTTTATGGCAGGGGTGGCGAACAAGTTCGACACGAAGAGCCAAAATTTTAAACTGTGAGAGTCAGAGAGCCACACCACGCAGTGACCTGCCAAAACAAACACTCACACAAAAGCATATAATTTTAACAATAATATATTAAACACATAATATAACATGCTCAGTCAGGTGTTTTTT
>CAUYPK010161870.1:0-22312 GCA_963574355.1 Loris lydekkerianus
CCAATTCATAATTGCTAAGTCATGGAAGAAGCCCAAGTGCCCATCGACCCATGAATGGACTAGCAAACTGTGGGACATGTATACCATGGAATACTATGCAGCTTTAAAGAAAGATGGAGACTTTACCTCTTTCATGTTTACATGGATGAAGCTGGAACATATTCTTCTTAGCAAAGTATCTCAGGAATGGAAGAAAAAGTATCCAATGTACTCAGCTCCACTATGAAGCTAAATTATAGCTTTCACATGAAGGCTATAGCCCAACAATAGCACAAGACTATGGGGAAAGGGCCAAGGAAGAGGAAGGGAGGGGGGAGGCTTTGGTGGAGGAAGGGGTATGGGTGGGGCCACATCTATGGTGCATCTTAGAATGGGTACAGGCGAAACTTAACTAAATGCAGAATACAAATGCCTACATACAGTAACTAAGAAAATGCCATGAAGGCTACGCTGAACAGTTTGATGAGAATATTTCAGATTGTATATGAAACCTGCACATTGTACCCCTTGATTGCACTAATGTACACAGCTATGATTTAACAATAAAAATAAATAAATTTAATTTAAAAAAAGAAAGAAAAGAAAAGAACCAGGAACTCTTCTCACCTTCAGCCTGTGAATACCCTTCCGGGCTTTCCTGCCTGTGCATAGCTGTTGGCTTTCCTATCCAGCATCCGCTTTCCTACCCACCTGGAACTCACTGCAGCCTTTTCCTGTGTGTGCGTGGGATTCATTATCACTTCATCTTGATGAAAATATGGTGACTTCAAAACCTCTGATCACTATCAGCAAAGAGCTGACAGCTCCCAACATAAACATCCTAAGAGATACTTCCTTTTTCCAGATGCTTTGCAGGGTATGGACATAAATATTGTTCACTGGGCATGAGGAGAGAAAAAAAAAAAGTCTCTCCTTGCTACAAAGACCTCAGGAAAAGCAGAAGCCTGCCCAGTGCCTGTGTCCTAAGCCTGGTGTCAGTCTTTAGCAAAGTCCCAGCACTGCAGACACTTACCATTCATTGCCTGCCGCCCATCTCCCATAGACCCTTCCCAGAGCAGGGACAAGTGCTTGTCCCCAGGCCTGCCCCTCCTTCCCATTTTCCTGTGCCTTTCTCTTTTTATCCTCACCACCCAGCATGGCAACTGAGACTGAGACTCTACTGGGAAGAAACTTCCTTCAGAGATTAGTGGTCCCTTACTCCTATCCCAAGGAAAACATGGGACCCGATTGGCAAAGACACATATCCAAGGGCACAGAGAGGCTGGCAGAGACAGAATTGTGAGTCTTTTGAATCCCATTTCTCTTTACTGCCAAGGCATAACAGTTTCAGTAGCAGCTATATTGCATACCAGTTCTTGGACTCCTTAAGTCTGCATCTCTGCCCTGGAAGAAACAAAATGAGCTAATTAAATGCTTGCCACTGGCTTATTTCGGAAACTTCATGGAGTGTGTGAGAGCCTGAACGAATTTCGGGCCACTATTGATTACTTTGAATACAGAGGAAATCATCCAAGCATGGGAAGAAGGTGAGGAAGCTAAACCCATAGCTGAGGGTTATTAATATTGTAATGCTTTTGCTTATTGGTGCAGAAAAGCAACTCTTGGTTATATGAGGGACTAAAGCTTTGAGGCTATCATGAAGGAGAGTAAATAGAATCCTTCAAGGTTGAAGAAGAGTCCAACCAAATATTCTACCTAATTGCTTTGGAATAACCAAGATCACCCTGCTTACTGTGGGAGAAAGAAAATCAATAGACTGTGTAGAGGAAGCTGAAGGCACAATCGGGTCTTCTCTGTGTGGCTAGTAGAGTGTGGGACCTTGGCACAGATCCCCAGCAAGGCTACAACTAAGGGAAAAGCAGTCTATGCTGCCTAAAGTAACCCAACAGCTTTAAAATATAAAATAGTTCATTGCTAAACTTAAAGGGAGCCAGTGGATCTGTAGGAGAACCACCCCTTACCCACAGGCTTTCATAAGGACAGCAAAGCTCTGCTCACCCTCGTCTCCAGCCCATATAGCAAGATGGGATTCAATCCACTGGTAAAACTGATAAGGCTTTACAGCATCAATCTCAGTCTCAGAGATCTCTGGGATCCAAATTGAATTGTTCCTACTTTTCATAAAGACTTTTTAGACTTTCAGTCTAGAGCTTCGCACACTCTACTTTTGGACTTTCCCATCCAGAATTAAATGACATCATCCATAACAAGACAAAATCATTTCAGAGAACACAGGACATTCTGAAGAAACAGGAGCCACTGTTTAATCAGTGGCCTGGGACTGACCAGGACCAATACATTTAGACACACCCAGCCTCAAGCCCCAATCATTCCAAATCAGGACCTTTTTGTATTCGCCTGTTAGTGGTAGAATTTAGGAAATAACTGACATCTGTGACAGCCTCAAGCTGGGAGGCCAGTGAGCATTTAAACAAGGCATATTATTATTTGTTTCAAAGTAAGTTATGCATCAAGGTATTTCCAATGCAGTGTCAAACCAAACAATTCTAACACATTAAGATGAAGTAAAGCAGACTTATTTTGCAATATGGATTGTCAGGGTCAGGTTAATTCGTTCTCTGTAAGCAAAACAGGTTTTATCCCTTTTACACAATTGTCATATAAAAGTGCAATTTGGCTTGTGAGTCATTCTAAAGTCTACCACAACGTGGCTAACACATGCCCTTGGACCCTTCCTTCCATCCAGCCAGTTGGTCAACAAAGGCCAATACCCCACTCTGTAATCTGTGGTATCTGCTTCCTCCTTGGTTTCTCTGGCTGCGGCCACAGACTTCTCTGGGCTCTGTCCCAGCTGAGCTTGCTCCGCCTTGGGCCCCACCCACCTGGGCACTGTGCCCCCACTCTCCTATGCTGTGTGTCCTTCATGCCCCCCTGGCATAGAAAGAAAGCCCAAACTCCCCAGCATCATCGTCATGACCCCTCAGAAGACCCCAAGCTTCCCCTCCAGCCTCCCCCTCTTCCACCCCTTCAGCCTCCCATGCTCTGGTCCAGCTAGAGTCTCCCCTTCCTCAAACAGACCTGGCACCTTATACCTCTACCTTTTTATATAGTACTCTGCCTAAAATAATTTCCCCTGATCCTCTGCCAGTAGAAATTCTACTTATTCAACAACATCCAGATTCTCACTTCTTCTCAAAGCTGTCCCCTCTCTCCTCAGGCAGAATTGTCTGCCCTCTTCCGCACGTCCTTTGCTTTCTGGAACAGTATGTGTTGCATGGTTATCACCCTGGGTACCCTCCCAGCTGTTTGTGGGCAGGGCCCTTGCTGGGCTTATCTACATGTCCTCTGTGTGTCTCTCAGTGCCCAGCACATAGATGCTACCATAAATCTTTGTTGAAAGAATTGATTTTATTGGATCGATTCACAGAGAAATGGTATTGTCCCCAAGAGCAGAAGCTGGGGCTCTCAGATCAATCAAACACTTCACCAAGGTGGATAGCTCCTGGGGCACAGTGGAACACCCACTCCTTACTCTACAAAAACACTTATTTTATCACCACATTTGATGGCAATGCTGATACTGCTGTGTTGACAACATGATATCTTTTTGTTGTCACACATGCCTTAGCAGGTTGCTGCTGCTTTGCACCGCTATCAGAAAAAGACACTCTAGAAAAAGCCGTCTCCAAAGGTGAAGATTGAAGCAACCGTCATCTCAGAAACTATATTGCTATCTATAGATCTCTGATTTCAACTCTTGTCATAAGAGGTAGTCCTGCAGGGGTAACCCATTTAATAGAGTTCCGTGAGGCGGGGATAGTATGGGCACGTTGACTCACCCTCTTACTGGCACAAGCGAGGCACTTAGAAGTGATTGCTAAATTATAATGGCTGGGTGCAGTGGCTCACGCCTGTAATCCTAACACTCTGGGAGGCAGAGGTATGAGGATTGCTTGAGGCCAGGAGTTTGAGACCAGCCTGAGCAAGACTGTCTCTATGAAAAACAGAAAAATTAACGGGGCGTAGTGGCACACACCTGTAGTCCCAGCAACTCCCCACTGCACTCTACCAGGGAAGACAGAGCAAGGCTCTGGCTCAAAAAATAATGGGGGTAGCCTCCTCAGTCTTAGGACCTTCCTTCTTTGATCTTGCAACTAGTTGATCATGTAGTTATGTACTCCACTTTCAACTCTAAGACCCGATATATTCCCTTGCGTTTGGCCATGTTCTTCATTATTTGGTTATTTTAAAAATTCCAACATTCATTTTCATATACTTTTGCATGGCACAAAAATTAAAAGACATTATACATATATATGAAATGCCAGGAATGCTAAAAATGTATAGACATTTTAAAAGATGTTATATAAAAAAAAAGAGAGATGTTATCTATGTATTACTTTTGGAAGTCGAGTTGAATTACAGCAGCAATAGGCAGCATGACATTTACTCAAAAGACAGTGTTAATCCAGGGAATGCCAGCATCACCCTCCAACAGGCAAGACAGTCAAAGAAAATGGCAGGAGCGTGCAAGACCAGTGTGAAGTGGCATTTGAAATTCAAGAACTTTGTGGAAGTAAGTGGAAGATGGAGGTGTGAGTGTGCAACAGGACCTCCAACACGCCTAACAGTTGCATGCATCTGTGGTGAGTGTGAGACACAGGGAGCTGTGTGTGACGTGCACATGGGCAGATCCAGGAGGCCTCGCAGCCCAGAAAGTCCTGTCTCTGCTGTGGTGTCAGGACAGTTCACAGGCTCGCCACAGTCTACCAGTGTGCCCAGGAGACAGGAGTTAGCAGAACAAGCACACGATGGATTCTTAAAACAGCAAATGGAAAGATCTCACCCCAAGATTATCACATGCACTGAGACGCGAGAGTTGACCTTGATGAGAATCTCCCAGGACAACGGACAGGACGAAGAGGGGCGGTGGAGTCTCCCCCACATCCTCCTGACATAACACTCCCTGACTTGTTACTGAGAGGGACCTTCAAGGATGTGGTATATCATAGGGAATCAGCCACACGGGTGGTACTTCAGGAAGAAAGTGAAATGGCATTCACAGTGATACAAGTGGGCACCGTGGTCAGCATTGCTCAAGCAGCAGTTCGCTGTAATCAGAACTGTCTGGACACTGATGGTCACCACTTTGAGCACCTCTTGTAATAGCAGAAGTCAAACGTGACTTGTATTCATCTTTTATTACCAGTGTATATTGAGTATTACAATTTTAATCCAGTTTTTCCTTTCTTAAAATGTGTATACCTCTTTGCAGCAACCTCTGTATACTAGATCACACAGTACAAAATTCTAAAGAGCAAAGATATTAAAGGAAATTCTTCCTCCTCCTTTTATTTCTCAGCCCCCCCCCCTTCCTTCCTGGAAGGCAATCAACCTTGACTGTTTCTCCTGTCATCTTCCACCGATGATCTGCATACAAACAAACACATTCTTCCCTTTTACACAATTATTAACATATGATGCACTCTTTTCTGTGCTTGCTCTTTTCATTGAATTTATCCTGGAAGTTGCTTTCCATCTGTCCATTAAGAGTATTCCCCTTCTTTTTTACAGAGACATAGTCTTCGTTATGGCTTTGATTACTCCTCCAAGCATGGTGGCTATTGTGCCCAGGCCCAGGTTGCCTCCTGGTGGTTGCTGTGAGACAAATGCCATGGGTCAAACAGGCAGCCTGGATCCCTTGGAAAGGAATATTCCCCTGTGTGCATATGGCACATGTATGGACTGAAGCCACACGTGGCCTCTGTTTTACCATATCTAGCTATGTCATTTGGCCCCAAAGACTTGATGAAAATAGAAAAGTGTACTTGTGACCTCCAGTGCACCAGAAGGGCTATGTATTCCAAGAATAGCCTTTGGTTCATGACTCAAGATGAACTCATGATGTTCTTAGAATCAGCTCAGCAAGTCATTTTTTTATTTAGTTATGGGGGATTCAATAAATTATTGATGAGATATAATTGTTCAGCTTCATCAGCTTTGTACCAGTTAGACCTTATACCATAAGTATAATTATAGTTATAATTTCTTCTCCATTGTGATCTTTATATGTTTTGTGATTGGAATAAGATTCAATAGGTCTCTAAAAGACATAATTAAGGATCTCTGTGTGTGCATGTGTGTTTCTCTCTCCGCGTTGCATCAAACGGTAGCCACTAGTCACATTTGGCATGAGTTTTTGAAATGTAGCTAGTGCCATTTAAGATATGTTGTAACTGTAAAATATATGCTAGATTTTGAAGAGTTAATATAAAAATATCAATAATGTTATATTGATTACATATTGAAATGGTATTTTGGATATATTGGGTTAAATTAAACTTCTTTTTAAAAATAAATTTCAACTTTTTTAATGTGGCTACTAGAAAATTGAAAATTATATATATAGATCACAGTATATTTCTGCTAGACAATATTGATATATAGCATGCATTTATTTCCTACTTAATAAGAAAGCAGATTAGAATGATAAAAGTAGGCCAGGTGCAGTGGCTCATACCTGTAATCCTAGCCCTCGAGGTGGGGGGGGGGATGCAAGGCAGGTGGATTACTTGAGCTCAGGAGTTCAAGATCAGCCTGAGCAAGAGCAAGGCCCCGTTACTAAAAATAGAAAAACTAGCCAGGTGTTGTTGCAGACGCCTGTAGTCCCAGCTACTTGGGAGGCCGAGGCAAGAGGAACTCTTAAGCCCAAGAGTTTGAGGTTGCTGTGCACTATGACAGCACAGCACTCTATCTCAAAAGGAATGATAAAAGTACTTTCTGTTTTACTTACTAGAATCTAGGTTTTGCCCTTCTTCCTGTTAATAAATTTATGGAATTTTAAAGTTCAGAATTCAAATATGACTTAGCAAAAAGCAATCAAGAGGAGGAACCAAAAAAATGTATTTTGAAAGTACAAATTGATATTGTCGACTGGGAATTTCAGAGCTATCAAGGAAGACATCACATCCACCAGCCAGTTACATTTGGAAATGCTTAGCCGGGCTCCTAACTCAACCGGGAACAAGTTAATGGAGCGTGGCCAGAAGGAACGGTTACTGGAAAGTCAGTTCCTGAAGGCTTAGAACAATGATGCTTCTCTCAAGACATCCTCTGATGCTCTCTCCATCCGTTTGACTTTTTTCTCATGCTGATTTCAACTTGCAAACTCAAAAGCAGCATTAATCAGACTCAGGGAAAAATCTGCTGACTCTCAAACTGCCAATAAAATCTCATACTGTCCTATCTTCAGCCCTGCTTTTTGTAAGGAATATGAATTATCAGACCTCTATTTTCATTAACAGAAACAAATCTTTTTCAAGCCTCTGTTATACTGAGAACAGTGTGCTGAGTACCAAGAATACCAATGTGCAAGGCACAGTCAGCCCCTGCCCTCAAGAGGCACAAAGCCTAACGGGAAGGTAGACAGCAATCCTTCCTTCTCTCTTTTTACCTCAAGTCCCCTTACCTCTCTTTGCTGTTTGAATCCTTGTTATTTCCCCATCAGAAAGGAAACATTTTTGTTGTGGACTGTCTGACCTCCTTGACACCATTGCTAGCCACCATTAAATACGTAGATAAATCCCTCCGGGTGTCAGCTCTGGAGCCCGTTCTGTGTGAGCTGCCCAGGTGACAGGAGCTCGGTGCCATACCACCTGGCATCTGAAGTGTCCGCCTTTGTGACATTGGTTGGGGCTCCCTCATGATCACCATTGGTGCTGTCTGTCCACAGCATCTGATCACATACAGTAGGTTTCTCCTGATCAGCAGCAACACAGGGCTCTCTTTGGAGAGTTTAGTTGCTCTTGCTGGAGAAATTTCTTCCTCCAACATGCATTTTCTTGGCATCATGTGACCTATATTTTGAGTCAGATATTTCCACTCATACTCTGAAAATCGCAGGAAACTCTGGCTAGCCAGTTTGGAATGGGGTAAAACCAGTAGAGAAAAACTTAATTACACCTGTATTAAATTATTGAGAAATTTTTTTCACCCCAGGGGGGTGGGTGATCAAAGAAAGATGGAGCGGGTAATTGTTGTTTGATAATATTTTTCTCTTTTCAAAGCCACATTCCAACATTTGGCCAATTTTTCTATTTCTTCTCCTTGGCTAGATCTAGTTTGTTAGTTCGTTGGCTCCTGTCCCTCCTTGACTTTCATTTACTCCACGTTCTTTTTCCTGTGTTAATGGTTAACAGAGCATGTACTGTAAATTAGCATTTATAAAAATCAATTACACTGCTTCATAAGACACAGCAGAAACTTAGATTGTCTTCACCAGATCATTTGTATTTATCTGTTAATTATAAACCTTAATTGTCTCTTTTTATCATATTAATTTGCACAAATTGTACAACTTCAGAGTTTAGCAGTTTTCAAGCCCTTGAAATACAATTATTCTCTTAACATTCCTTTCAGAAACATGATATTCATTAATGATTAGGTTGGTAAAAATTAGCAGTTCTGATAATTGGCCTTGGCTTCTCCTTGGATTTTTTTTCTTTCCCCACTAACGCCCTGGTTCTCACAATTATACATGTCTGTTGGCCTCTTCCCGGGCCTGAGCTCTGTTTTAATTGGGTTTCAGAGCCCCTGAGACATCACGGGATTTTGGCTTAAAGTAGAATCCAGTTCTATGCCAGTGAACTGATTCCAAGTAGCTTTGACTCCCCCAAGCAGAAGTTGGACTTTTGTTCCAGGGGGTCAGTTTACTTGCCCTAACCCTTGATATAAAAAGGCTCATATGAAGTGAGGAAAAGGCTTTCCAAATCCCGGTCCCACTGGTGAGACAGTTGCAGACTCTTACACTTTACAAGTTAGCGAGCAAGTATGATGAAGAGGGGGTTCTCGGGTGTCCCCCAGCCACTCTCAGCCATAGCTCTGTTTCCACTCAGTGTGGCAGCCACTGAGAAGAAGTCACATGTCATCCTGCATGTATCCAAACACCAAAATAAGCTTTCTTCTTTTAAGAGGGTGCACATATCTGGGTGGTTAAGTCAGTGAGCCAGACTGAAGTCAGCATATCCTGACCACCCTGGCCCCAGGGAGCTTCCTGCCAGGGGCTCTGTGGCTACTTTCCAGAGGCCATGCATCTAACTCTGATGACACTGAGAGACAAGCTGCATGCTCTGTCTCTAAGATAGAAGAGCTGAGGAACAGTAGGGTAGAAGAAACTTGTGTCCCTGTGCCCTGGTTCCCAGCAGAAGACAGCAAAGATGGGCATCTACTTCTGGGCCACTTAGGAGAGACCCAGACCCCTGAGACCCAGGTGCATTCCCCCAAACAGTGGGGTCCCAGAGTGTGAGATGCTCATCCAATATCATGAGAACAAATGTCTGATTCAGCTGTAATTCTCCGAATTCTCTGACTGGGTATCTGGAAGAGCTTAGCTTACTATCATTTTGCCCTCCAGAAGCAACAGTTCTGAAGTTAAACCAAATGTTCTCACATATTAGCAGAGATGGGACCCTCACCAGCTACAAATCAAGACCTGGAGTCAGTGAGCTGTGGTTTTTCCAGGTGATTTGGTCATTTTATTGGTTGGGGACAGGGTACTCATTGGCCAGAAGGGACCCAGGAGAACAGCTCTCTTATATCCTGGAGTACAGGGTTATTATTCCCTCTACCAAAGGGGAAAGGTTTCCTATGTGTTCCAGCTATAGCCACTCTCCGCGACACTCTTCACATTAGGTTACCTTTAAGGAAGGACATTTTCCCCACTTGCAAAGCACTTGTCAGCCACATCTGTGAACATTCTCCCTGTAGCCTGATTTCTTCCAGGGCTGGCGTATACCAGCTTATGCCACAAAAATGCAGTCAGATCACCTCCCGACAGTCTCCCCCCATCCTATGGTGCATTTCAGCTTCTGCCAGTGCCTGGCCACATGGACTGAATCTCATGATACAGTGGGAAGCTTTTCCTGGGGATTGACAAATGTTGGTTGAAAATGAGCCATTTCTTTTTTCTTTCTTTCTTTCTTTTTTTTTTTTTTTTGCAGTTTCTGGCCAGGGCTGGGTTTGAACTCACCACCTCTGGCATATGGGGCTGGCACCCTACCCCTTTGAGCCACAGGCACCGCCCATGAAAATGAGCCATTTCTTCAGCCATGTGGCTCTAACTTCTTTGAACTGAAAGACAGTACTGCTGCCATTCCCTGAACTGGGTTGACAAACAGTGGCCAAAGGGGTGAGAACACAAACCCTGGTGAGCTTTTGGGGGTAAGGGCGGGAGGGTGAAACAGTGATCCCCAGAGTGAAAAGCCCTTTGCGTGGAGATCCCTGCAGGAAAGGCATTGGGTATTCTTGGCCAGCTGGGGCTGAGACGGCAACTTTATCTGTTATTTCTTTCTCTCCCTCAAGGTCCAGTATGAATGAACAAGCAGTGTGCAGGACATACAGGCCCTCCCGGCCACTGCTGTGACCCTCCATACACAGACCCTCAGATGACCTCACCAACGGGTCATCAGTATTAAACTAAAGAGAATCCACTATTGCGAAAAGAGAAGGGCAAGGCCAGCTGGTTCCAAAGGTAACCACCCGGTCAAGACTAAGCTGAGCTTCCAACAAAGGAAGGAACAAAAAGTAGAATCCGAACTCTGCCCCAAGCCATTCTGCTGTTTCCACTCACATGGCCTTTGTGAGATCTAGGAAAAGGTGCCTCTTTCCAAGACATGGACTTCCCTCTCTCAAAACAGTATCATAAAACAGCCTCAAATCTACCCCTTAGCTAGAAACTCTGGTGCCACATACAGCCTACCCGTCTTTGTGCCTTAGCTCTGGTAAAGACGTGATGATGGTGGTGGCTAATGAGCTCTTTATTCTGTGTGGGTACTGGACTGGGAGCTCCATGTACATTATCTCATCTAATCTTCACATCAATTCTAAATATTATTGTCATCCTATTTAGATTTTGTGGGACTGAGTAATCTGCCCCGATGAGAAGCTATCCGGTTGCAGGGCCAAGATTTGAATGCCAGTAGATCTTATCCCAGAGTCTCACGCTATGGAAGTGGAGATCCAGCAACCTGCGTAAGGCTTGATCTCGGCTGAGGGCAGTCTGCCTTGAAGGGAGGCCTCGAGAAAGGGATTTGCTTGCCTGTGATCTGCTCAGGGCAGGCTCTTCAGGGAAGCAGGTCGGGGAAAGGAGAGATGCTGAGCAAGGATGTGGCGTCGCACAGCCTGACCACGGTCCAGTGTGGCCTGACCCAGTGTGGCCTGGAGCATAAATCATCCAGCAGCATCGCCCCACCTTGAGGAAAAGGGGCCAGCCTTTTGTTCCCCCATAAATCATTCAGTAATTGACCACAGGGGTTGAACAGTGGAAAGCCCCATGTAGCTCCCAGGAAGGTGACTTGTGAGAAGGTGACAAATGTAAACTGTGGGTTGCAGCTCTTGCAGCAGCTGGCGCATGGGTGCACTAGCAGGTAAAGGGCATCTGGGTGAGGTGCCCAGTCCCTATTTAGCATCTGGAAAGGCAGCCAGTACTGGCTGGCAAAGCATCAGCAAATGAGGTCTCTGTGGTGATTTTAGGGTATAATTCCACTTGAGCTAAAAGGGGAATTTCATCCATCACATAAACACTGAGGTTACAGTCCCACCCCCATCAAACTTAGGGCACAGACAAGGTGCCCTAAGAAATGGCCAGCTCTTCAGTTTCTAGTTCTGATCCATCTCTGATCCTGATGTCTAAGAAGGCAGAACACACTGGCCAGATACCATCACTCTGCTGTTCAGAATTTGCAGGGTCCTAGCTGCCTCCTCCAAACCACCATGAGGGGCATTTCTAAGGCCAGTGTGAACAGTCTTCAAACCACCTCCAGTCCCATTTTCTCCATCATCCCTTCAGACACCCTATGCTATAATCCATATTTGGAAAATTCTTCCCAATCAACCATGAACTTTCTCACTCCTATGCTTTTTATTCATGCTATTGCCTGAATTTGGAATGCCCTCTTTCATCTCTGACTGCTAAAATCTTACTGAAGACTCCTTTGTTGCAAGAAATAGAAATTTAATCAAGCTAGTTCACGTAAAGTGGGATTTATATAAGAAATCAGGATGCCTTGGGAAAAATGGAAAGGGCTTCACAAAGAAAATGCAAACAAGAATTGGCGCATCAGCTGTCTCCATGGCCCCTGGTACTGTATGTAGTTACTACAGCACAACAGTTCAAAGGTGGCGTCTCGGTTAAGAGTAACCTCTTTATTGCCCCCTGCACACCAGAAGGAGCTAGCAGTAGCCACGGATGGGCTCCATAACCCTGTTCCCACTCTGAGCCCACGGTTATGAGACCAGGAAGAGATACCTGATGTATCTGGGGAACTCAGAATTTAAACTTAAGACTAAAAGTGACATTTTTACCCTTGGGTTCTGTGATACCACTGTAGCCAGGATCCCTGTAATAAAAGGCTTCTTTTCAGTTTAACAAGCTCAAAGTGAATTGTGGAACCTGTAACCAAAGATCCCTCAGCGATGCTCCCCCCTGCGTGTCTGTTTTGGTCTTCTCTTCCTCCTTTCACTTCCCATCTCCCCCTTCTCTTCCATTTTCTCCCCCACCCCCCATGTATTTACCTGCTCTCAAAACCCAAATATGGCCACACCAGTCTCATTTATATATTCCCACCCACAAAGCCACCTTTCAGCTGCCTGGTGTTATTGGGCTTTACTTCTAGATTCCCAGGAAAATTCAATGGCACAGACATAATCATCTCCCCGAGGTTCTCTGGCTCTATAACGTCTGACCCAGGAGACCCAGAATCACATACAAACATAGCACAAAGCCCAGGCCGCTATTGGGAGGCATGAAAGAAACATGCTAAGTGCCAAGATGCCCTGGGCGGCACGGCCACATGTCCCCGGCAGATGTTACTTCTACTCCCTCCATATTCCCATCACATACCGTTGGTGTATCTAATGACCCTGTCATTGTATCAAACCATATTTATTTGATGTTCCTACTTCAGAACCTTCCTAATGGTAGGCGCAGTCTAGACACTAAAAACATTAACTTGAATTAAACCTAATTTGTGTACATGAATAGGAGCTGGATAATATTTACAGCTTGATTTTTGATAGGTGGGTCAGAGATGATATGCACTATGGGACGGGGAACTTTCCCAAAATATTTTTCTTCTCTATTTCTTATTATTCTGTCCTGTCTGATCCCAAGGACTGCACATGGATATACTTACATTTATTAAACACTCATCTCATTGAGTTGCCTTTGTCTCAATCTCTAACTAGACTGTGAGCTCTCTGAAGTTAGGGGCCAGGTTTTTGTTTGTTTTTCTTTTGTTTTTCTTTAATCTCTCTCCCCCTAACCTAGTACAAGCCTGGCACATGACAGTATGCAGTGAATATTGTTTATTGAACTGAACTGAATGCAGTTCATGGGACATTTGCCCTGAGTGTGACATCTCACCTGCTGGCCATTATTTACCTGGCCTTCTGAGTTCTCTTTAAGGGAGAATGTGCTAAAGCTTTTCTTAGAAGCCAGAATTTTGGCAACACTACAATCTTCCTCCTCTGGAAGGACTTGCTTTGTTTTATTACAATAGAAGAGCACGATAAATAATTTTTCCCCTAAGAAATATGCTTCCTCTTTTTGACAATTCTGACAGCCTATTGTTTAAATCTGAAAAAGGAGCCCAGAAATAATTCACAGAGGAAACCTGGCTCAGGTGTCTTCCCCAGATGCTACTGGTGTCTTGAGACCATCCACAGAGGTAATTTACACACACATAAGCATACATAACAGAATTTAAGCGGGCTTTGTGTTTCCAAAGGGGGTCCAAATACTAACATTTGCCATCTGGTCTGCTCAGACGGCTGCTTCTGGTGTCTGGCCCAAGGTCTGGGCTTGCTTTCTTTATTCTTCAAATATTTGTGGAACCTGAGCATGGGACTAGGCACAAATGATACAAAGACAGAATGCTGCACTGCCTGCTCTCAAAATGTGAGTCACAGACCATGAAAAAATAGTTGCACAATGAGATAGTAAAATAAAACAACCACGTGCTAAAGTGATTCTTACAAGATGCAATGGGGAATGTAGCCTACCTGGCAAGGCAAGGAAGTGGTCAAAATCACTCTTTAGATCACCTAGAGAGAGTACCGTGATCAGAAGGCAAAGGAAGGGACCCAAGGAATCACCAACATTAAAGCATAAATCAAGAAGAATCTCTGCAGAAGACAGAGGAGCAGCAGTCAGAAAAAGGAAGAGAGAAATAGCAGAGTCAGACCAGAAAATGCAAAGGAAAGAGAAAGAATATGTAAGTTCAACAGTGTTGAATAGTCACTAAGAGGAGCACACACACTGAGCATGGAGTTGGCATGTTAGAGGTTGTGCTGATCTTTAAATACATAGTCTCTTAAGTATCTGCAGGGGAACTCGCCAAAAGCATCTAAAATGTTGCTTCAAAGTGTGAGCCCGTAGCACCTACATCACTTGGGCATTTATTGGACATCCAAAATTCCAGGCATGCTCACCCAGGAGATTCATGTGTAGATTAAAGTGTATGAAGCACCCACACCCTTCCTTAGAAAAATGATCAGACTGCTAATTTGCAAAGAACTGGTTTTATAAGGTCTCAAATTTTAAAAATCAATTTGACAGTTCTAGAAAACACAGTAATATATAGAGAGTGTCATATCCCTAATCTTGACATAAACATCTTGAATCACATATATAATATCACTACTCTCATTTTACTAACCACAAGAAAAGGAGCTTGAAGGTTAAATGCCTTGTCAGTGACTATAGGGATGATAAATGACAGAGCCTGGCCTTGAACCTAGATCTTCAGATTTGCTTGCAGGGAGGAGGTTTCTTTCTGTTCAATGAAAAGAGTGAGAATGGTTCTTTAAGGATCTGAATGAAATATCAGTTAAGACAATTCAATTTCCTTTGCTCTAATTCTGGCTTGACAGTGGCCTCCTGATGACTGACCCATGTGACTTCCTTTGAGTTTTAATTCTGAGATGGGGTACCCCAGCACAAGGAAAAAGACAAAAATTTGTAAATTAATAAACTGACATCTGTGTTCATAATTTTTTTTTTCTTGAGATGGTAGAATGGACAGATTTTTCCAAGAATGGTTTTCCCTGAGCAAGCTGATAAACTAAGTTTATAAATTATCAAAGCTCAAGAGTCGGCCATCACCCATGCGGGCTTTGCAGAGGGACGTGATACTGTGAAGAGCTGGGAACCACAGTGTCTAAAGAAGATGGGACTGATTTGGGCCAGCAATATTACCCAAGAGGCTTAATTTGGGTTAGCTGAGGCAGCAGATGCTTCTGGATTGCTACAATCATTTCTTCTGCCCTGTTTTATGGACAAATCATGGTTCCATGGAGGTTTGTTTAGTTTGAAAGAGTTCTTGGCCAACGGTAGTGCCTTCTTGGGAAAGGAGTTGACCGTAGTTAGGCAGGTCTCATTAAATGGTCCTGGGTTCAGCAAGTGGGACAACCCCTAAAGAGAAGTACGACAAAGTGAAGAAATCATAAAAACACCCAGCAATATATCATGGAATTTAAGGGTAAAGACTTTGGGACCAGATAGACCTGGTTTGAGGTCTCAGCACTTCTACTCATTGTATAGCCTTGGACATGTCACTTAATTTCTTTAAGGTTCATCTGTAAGATAGGATTAATATTAATAACTACCTTATAAGATTGTTGCAAACATTAAGGGATAAAAAAAAATTGGATAAAATACTTAACAGTGTTTTAAACATTCTAAATTAGTAAGTATCATCATCATCATTATCTAGTCTGGGCATTCCCAATGGAGTTGGGGGTCAATGCTTTGATGGGTGGACCCTTGGGTGCAAAGAATATGCCTCAGGCAGAGCAGAAATCAGCAGACAAGCAGAAGACTTCACCTGCTACTGGAAATGGGGCTTTGGAAATAATACCGGGCTTGGTCTGGGCTGAACCAGCTCATGGAAAACCTTAAGTACTACACCCGCTAACACCCAAAAGGGTGGACATAAATAGTCTTCCAGACAGAAATTTATTCCTGAAGCCCAGTTCTGGCTTCTAGCCAGTCAGCTCTTTTCTCTTTGTAACAATGATAATAGCTTTGATTTAAAAAAAAAAAAAAAAAATCCCTTAAAACTGTTGACTCAGATTATTTATGTCATTCCAGTCAGCCTTGTCTTTCTCAATCTTCATCCTGCCCTACCTCTCCCCCAGTCTGAAAAAAACACTGAAGAGTTTATTGGAAATGTCTTGTAATTTATTCTGTGATGGAACGATTTCCTTAGAATACAAACAAAGGGAAAGGCCTGTAGGTGACTTAAATCAAGCTGGTAGAAGAGAAGATATAAATATTCCCTCCAGCCCTTGGGCAAATTGGAGAAGTGGATGATCTCCCAGGACTTCCTCTGATGAGATTAATACCCAAGATTTCCAGGTGGGCTTTGTTATACTTTGTATGTGAGAGAAACTATTTTCAGGGCCCCCAAGAGAATTCTGTTGCAACCCAAGACTGCTAGTTAACCACCTGCTGGGGCCAGGCAAATAAAGCTTGTATATTACATTACTTCATCTAGCTGTCCAAAGCTGAATTCCTTTAGACCTGCCGTCTGTCCTCCAGGCCCCAGGTCTGTGCTCTTATTCTGCCAACCACAGAACTGCAAACAATTCTTAGTCAGTGGGGAAATGATGAACTCTTCTTGTTTTTATCTTCACTCTGTAGTGTACGGACTGTCTTTTCTCAGCAGAATTATTCTGCCCTTCCTCTTCTTCTAGGGTCAAAGTTTAGCCTTAGGTACCAGCTTTCTAGTCCCTTCCATTTTACTTTAGGGAATTTTTGGCAAAATGTTAGAACTCAGAGGTCAAAACCATTAACACTGTCACAGTGCTTTTTCCAGGCTGAGAGCTGGGGCCCTCGCTGCTCAGCAGAGTTCAGCAAAGGCTGGCTGGAGAGTCTAGTGCCACCTGACCCCAGTTCCTCCTGCTCAGGACATGACTAGGTTTTATTTAAGTAAGCATAAATGATGCAAAAGTGTTTGCTAAAGTTGAAAACAAAAAAAGTAAAATTTGACTGGCAGAGAGGTGGTTGAAGCTGGCTACAAGGCAGGTCAGAAGGGGTCTTCTTTTTTAGGTATAACCCTCAGGTTAGGGAAAGACCACAGTCCACTCCACCCACCCTGCCTCCAA
Source organism: Loris lydekkerianus (assembly GCA_963574355.1). Taxonomy (NCBI): domain Eukaryota; kingdom Metazoa; phylum Chordata; class Mammalia; order Primates; family Lorisidae; genus Loris; species Loris lydekkerianus. The sequence continues at coordinate 17,125 of CAUYPK010161870.1, forward strand.
AAAATCCACCCTTCCTTTTCCTTAAAAGGAACTGCTGGACATGTTAGCGTCTAATCACTCTGAGAACATGTCCTTCTTCACTTTTTGTATGTTTGTCATTAAAGCACACACACCCACTTCAATCAAGGCCACTTCATACCACTGTCTTCTACGTTTCAAGTCTCTTTCAGAGTCAAGCTATGTTTTCCCTTTAGGAAGATGTCTTCTTGCTGAAGAGAGGAAGCAACAGGCCAGCTTCAGGCCTGGAAACCTCCCAAGTCATCAGGAAATCTTGGGGAGCTGGGTCTCTTTGAAACTTGAGTCCCCTAAAATAAAAAGAAGGCAAAGGACCTCTCTGAATCCCAGCTCTCCAGGGCCAGTGATTTATAGCTATTAACAGGGTTAAGACTCTTCCTGAGGGAGCCCTTTGTTTGGCCTCTCAAATGTCCAATGGGTTACAAGGGCAGGAAACCCAAGGTCAGCTTCCACTTGGAGCAAGCCTAGGAACTGACGTACTCAGCAGGGAGGCCAGAATATATATTTCATTTACACTTGACCTGATCTTCCTCCACTCCCACGAATTTAGTTTATTTTTTTTTCCCTTCTATAATGCCAGAGGGACAGAGCTCAAGGTTCCAATAGCCTAGCACCTTAAAAAAAAGAAAGCAAACTCAGATGGCCACAGACCCTTGGCAGCCTTCCAGTTGCTACAGCTTGAGGTAATCATGGTCGGTATGAGAGCATGAGGTTACTCACAAAATATCAATCTGTCAAAGGACACAAAGAACTGCCTGTTAAATGGCAAAGAGATGCAGGCAAAGATCATGTAAACACGAGATTCCAAGTTATAAAAGCAAATTCTTACATGCACAGGTAATAATCTTTCAATTAAAACAATAGTAAATAATCTGGTGACATCTACCCCTAAGATCTTGAAACAGTAGTATCATCAAGATGTCTAGATATAAATTTCATCCAAAAAAAGTCTATGGAATGCCTACCATTGGCAAAGACAGTGACAAGTAGAGACGGTTCTTCTGTAAATTTGCCCCAAACCTGGTCTTGATCAGGAGAGTATTTGACACAATAGAGATACATGTTCAAGGTGGCTACTCAGAATTACAGAATTTCAGAGCTTATAATCAGGGATTTCAAAAAAGACCAAAGTGCAGAGAGATGAAAGGACTCATTGGAGGTCAGTTACACTGCTCCAAAGCCACGACTAGAACCCAGGTCCTAATATCCGATCTAGGGCTATTTTGTTCCTGTGCTTCATGTCTTTAGGCTAGCAGAGGCTTGTCAATGTAAGAGTCACAAGGAAGGAGAGAGACACTTTATCATCAGGGCTGGGTGGTACAGATGGCATTGGGAATGTCATAACTAAGACTTGCTCAGAGGGAAAATTCCCTGTAGCTACTGTCCAAATCACCTGAAAAGTGGGTGAAAAATATCAATACCAAATGGCCTGACATACTAAAATAAGAAACAATGTGAAGAACAGAATAACTGTTCCCTCTTGTGGGAGCCAGTCTTCTCCAAGGGCACTCTTCTCAGCGTCCCCCTCTACTGTGTAGCCCCTTCACACCAGTCAAGTGCAATGGAAGTAATGCCACGTGACTTCCAAGGCATAGGAAGCCTTTCGTCTTTTACCTCTTTGCCTCACTCTTGGGATGCATCGTCTCAGAACCTGGTTATTACGCTTTGAGATACCAATGTTGTCGCATGGAGAAGCCAGGAGTGGGCCCTTTCTTGGAACAATCCCAAGCTCTCAACCAGCAATTAGCGTCAACTGTAGCCATGGGTGAGCCTTTGGGGTGACCAGCCCCTTCAAGCCTTTAGAGCCCTACAGACCCTGCCACGTGGGATGGTTCTCCCAAGTGAGCACCGTCCAGCCAACCCAAAGAACCACAAGAGAAAAAAATTGTATTTAAAACACGAAAACATAGGTGGTTTGTTACACAGAAAAAGATAAGTGAAGCACACAGAATGGGAAAGAAAGGACGATCCTATAGTCACCAGTGAGGCACTGTTTTTAACTAAGAACTTCCATGAGGTTTAAAACAGAAATAGCACTACCTGAAAGGAAGAAGTATAAATTCTTGTGGAATAAATCCTAGCAAGCTGTGAGGTTCACATGAACAAATGACCAAACTCATCAGACATCAAGGACACGGAGGGGAAATAGAAACAGTTCAAAGCTAAACTTAATGAATGCCCAAGGGTATTCATTATGCATGTCACCCCAGCAATAAATACTCCAGAAGTAAATCAAATGGAGGACGATGCAGAAGAGCAAAGAGATGCAAAGAGTAATCAAGGGGAAGAAAGAGGCATATGCTGTGCTTGGTACAAAACCATCTGGAACACACCAGCGGAGGATGAGGCAGCCTGAGACCAACAGAACACAGGGCTTTGGAGATGGCAAGAGATTGCCCAAGTCGTTCAGAGGCATGACAAGCAAAGTGAAGAAGGATAATGAGAAATATATCAAATGGACTTGGAGGGAGAGGTCATGACAGGAGACGAGAGGTCTGGGAGTGACAAGGAGGGGCTTTTACAAACAGCAACATGAGCTAACGGAGCGATTATCACATGGTAATCAGGCTTCAGTGCTAAATGTTAATAGTCACTGCCTAGGCTGGACCTTAGAGTAATTCAACCAGTTGCAAGATCTTAGCCACAATCATCGGGATTTCTCACTGGGTCCCAAAGTTCACAAAGGGCATGGCTGGAGACTTGTTTCAAAAAGAAGCTTGGGATTTTATTCTTTCCTTCAATGATCACAAAGATTAGGGAGCAAGTTGGGTGAGTCAGACTCACTTGTTACAGGAGGAGATAGGAGTGAGGATCACACTGCAGAGCAGCCACATGCTTTGGTTCTGTGTGTCCCAGCAATATGTTAATGGTGTCGGGCTCACAGCAGTCTGATATTACCTCTTCATTGAAGCCTCCTGCAAGGCCTGGAACACGGCAAGGTAAATCAGGTGGAGATTATTAATTATATATTAAAATTAAATATCCTTATGAGAGCTTCTACTATATGCCAGAAATTGAGCTAGAAGTTTTATATACATTAATTCCAGGAACCACATGAGATTTTCATTACCACCTTGGCTTATAAGTAAAGAAACTCAGGCTTAGAGAATTTAACTTGCTGGCCCAAAATGACAGAGCCAGTAATAATAATAAAACTAATGTAACAATAGCAAATATTGTATTGAGTCAGCCCCATTCCAAATGACAACACATTGACATAGGCACTACTACTAACCCATTTTAGATCCCAAGCAAATGATGAAACTAGGATTTGGTCCCCACCTGGAACCACCTCACTTTAATGTCTCCCAAGCTACCAGCCCTAGGGCTGTCCAGGTCTGGCTGACTCAAAAAGCCTCTATTCTTTTCTTTCTACCTCACTCCCCACCCTGACCTCTTAGATTATGGTGCAGGGAAATGTACCTTGCTGCCCACTGAGACCCTAAACTGCTACCCAGTGTCATCGTTATTGGCCCTTGCAAAAAGAGGAAAGCCATGCTGACTAGGCAAGTTGGAATCTGATTTTTACCCGTGAAAGTCAGAAGTAAGAATAGCTCACTAGGGATGTGAGAGCAAGATGGCGGCCAAGTAACAGCTTCCCTGCAACTGGGCACCTTGAGTCTGGGGAGATAAGACTCCAGGCATCTCTGGCTGGTGGAATCTGCCTATAATCATCCCTTTGAGGATACATGGAGTCAGCAAGAGACTTCTGGACCCCAGGAGGAGGACAAAAACAGTGGAAAACTGGCAAGTGGTCGCGTGTGTTCAATTGGTCTAATCCCACCGGCAGTTGTAAGTACAGCAGCAGCGAAACAGTAAGGAAAGGCCTTACCTGTGAACTGTTTTGGTGTTTTGGGACTTGGCACTCAGTTGAACTGCCTTGGGGAGAGCTTGAGCAGGAGTGTGGAGAACTTTGGGCATGGTCTAGGGCCCCAGACTGAGCTGCTGAGCCAGATGGAGCTAATAGTGTTTGGCTGTGGGCCACAGGGAGCCATTATGAGAGAACTGCCCCAGCAAGCTCCACCCTCAGGGTTGCAGAGCAAGGATGGGGCAGGAGCTGGTGACCTAGTGACTAAGCTGCCTAAAGGCAGGGACTGAGCCACCTTACAGCCTTAACCCTCAGGAGCAGAGTGAGACCAGTTTTGGCACACTGGGTAAGTGGATAGCCACTTCAGCAATGATCCCAGAGACAAGCACTTTCCTGGGAAAGCTTCTGTTTAGCAAATTTAGAAGTTTAAAGTGCCTTTTAAGAGGGCTGAGGAGAGATTAAGGGTCTCTATCCTGTGGGATTTGAGAAATCAGCAGAGGCGTCCAGTCTTATCAGCATTGTGATTAACATTTCATCCCCCAGAAGACCACCTTGCCCAGACAATATTCAACAAGATATATATACTGTTTTGTTTTTGATTGGTTTTTTGTTTATTTGTTTTTTTTTATTTTGGTGTTGTTTTATTTTGTTTTTTTTATTTCAACCTTTTCCATATAGATTTTTTTCTTTTCTTTCTCCATTTTTCTAGTTTAAATACAATTTCCCATTGCCACCCTTTTCAATAATTACAACTTCATTTTTGCTAGTGTTTCTACCCCTATTATTTGGTTTTTTACCCAATTTTATCCCATAAAGTTTTCCATTTGCTTGTTTTGATTTGATTTATAGCATTTTTGTCTTTCCTCTCTACTTGGTGGAGGTGGGGTACTGTGTCCAATCAAGTTAGCAAAGAGCTGCTGACCTCAAGGGAACCACCCAACCGGGAACCCCCAGAGATTGAGGGGTTTTTTTAAGATTGTGTCAAAGTACCCTACTGTACACCTATATTGCTCTGTCTCCCTCTTTCTGTGTCTCTCTTCTTTTTGTCAATATTCCCTTTTACCCACCCCCTCTCCTTTCTCTATTTTCTTTTTATTCTTTCTTTTTTCCTTTTTCTTTCTTCTATCCATTCTTGCTCTTCAACCTTCTCATCCTTCTGGTCCTGTACCAAAAGGACTCATCGAAACCTTAGTCCACAGGCATGGGAACTTAAAGAGCAAGAGGAAGTGAAATGAAAATTAGGACAAGGAAACAGTTAAAAGAAATCACTCATAAGGAAGAATCAGGTAAAAACTCCAGGCAACATGAAGAACCAGTCCAGAGCAACCCCTCCAAGGGACCATGAGGTAGCTACTGCAGAGGATT
>CAUYPK010161872.1:0-16641 GCA_963574355.1 Loris lydekkerianus
GACTTTACCTCTTTCATGTTTACATGGATGGAGCTGGAACATATTCTCCTTAGCAAAGTATCTCAGGAATGGAAGAAAAAGTATCCAATGTACTCAGCCCTACTATGAAGCTAAACTATAGCTTTCACATGAAGGCTATAATTCAACTATACAACAGGACTATGGGGAAAGGACCAAGGAAGGGGGGAGGGGGAAGGTTTGGGTGGAGGGAGGGTAATGGGTCAGGCCACATCTATGGTGCATATTTTTATCTATAATAAAAAATAATAATAATTTAAAAAATAAAAAATAAATAAAAATTGTGAAATCAAAAGAAGGAAAACCAAAAAAAAAAAAAATCTGGATTTTATTTTAGAAAATATTTTATTTTTATTTTTTCTAAGCATTTGTCTTCTCTCTTCATGATTTTCCTCCAAAAATCATAAAGAAAAGAAAAAACTTTTCCTATAATGGAGGCCATGTATGTACACGCACATCTGACAAATAGTAGGGGTTAGGGGTGACTTAGGAAAGGGAGATTGTGAAGACATCTGGCCAGATACCTTAAGAGAGAGTCACCACAATGAGAGTTCGCATGTAGTGACCTCTAGTTTGGAGCCAGGCTATGTGCTATGCACTTTGTCATGCTTTTTAAAAAAACTTCCCCACAAGGCTTTAAACCATATTCTACATATTTCAAAAGAATGCATTGAATTTGCAAGTGATGAAATAATATATACAGGTTTCACTGACTATAAAAAACATCAAACCTTAACCAATCTGATACAGACTTTCCAGTTATGGAAATTTGTCTGACAGAGTGAACTACCTCCATCAGGATAAATGGTCTAGGTGGAGCAGTGGGAGGTGCAGAGTGAGGCTCTAGTTGAGATAATGTTAATTTAGCCCTGGTGGAGAGCTAGGAGCTCCGAGAATTCATGTTTGAGAGCTGCTGTTTACAGTCAATAAGGAAGAATGAGCAAACGATTTCAATGTGCACATAAAAAACTTCAATAAAACTCCTCCTGTTTTCTGTATTAGCAATCCACTATTACCTGAGCAGTAAAACTGAAATGCCTGAGCTAGCACCGAACATCCTCTGTTTTCTGCCATCCTCTTCCCTCATTGAAAAAACATCAGGTTATAGAAGGTGTTCTTATACTGGCTTGAGACAGCCGTGATGGGCAGCAGACACAAGTGGGAATAAACATCAGAATAGCTGGGGAACATCTATACATATGGGGAGGGATGGAGTGGGCACATGGAGGGAAGGAAAGGGCAGAATAGCATCAAGGGCTCCCCACAGATCAGGGAGAAATGGTGAACAAATGCAAATGGGAAGTAAAAGCGAAGTCCAGGCTATGTGGACAGCAGCGCTATACATGTAGAACCAGAAAAGAAGTCAAAATTGTCCCAGTAGGATGCAAAACAAAAGTTCTGATTTTTTTTTTCCCCCCATCAGTGAGATGGTAAAGTCAAAAGTTTAAGAAATCTCTGGTCTGAGTGTGGGCCTGGTTTAGCCCATAGACCACGAAGAGTAACTAATGGAAATTTATCTGACTGAGTGAACTACTCCCATTAAGAAGATCATATGTGCCAACTCTCCAGTCTATACGGACTTGGTACTGATTAGATTGTATTTAGATAGTCATCTCTTGAAATTTCACATTTTGAAGTTTTACAAAGTATGGGTACTTGATAATGAGTTGTATTTAGCAAATACAGGAGGAGTTTTGTTTATTTGGCTTTAGGTAAAAGAGCTCGTGAGAAACCAAATCAAAATTTTAAGAAAAAATATAAAGCTTTCAAAAGGACTTTTTATAGGAGATTTTCTTCTTTTAAATGAGCCTCCATTTTATGTATCTTTCTAAAATACTGATCCACCTCCAAACAAAATGTTTTCACATTACTACAATTATGGAACTCTTTATGATTATGGCACAATGATTTACCCTATAATCTAGCTTATTAAATCTTTCCCACTTATACATCTAGATGACAAAATCTATGGACTCTGCCACATAGATGTGGGCAACTAAAAAATGGGGGACATATTGATCTGTGCAATATTTCATAGTGAGCATTTGAGCCAAGTCTAGGAACATTTAATAGATATTTTTAAGGTATGCACTTAGGAGGCAGTGATGAAGGAGGCGGAGATGTGTACTCTCCCAGTACTGACTGTTACCAGCCAGATATTTCATTCAGGTTATGGAAGAAACAGAGAAAAAAGAGAAAACATGCTATTTGAGTTGTTGAATAAGGAATGATATTCATACAAACTCAAATTTATAGGAAATCTAAGTGCTTGAGGATATCTCAGCCACTCATCAGTTGAGCTTTTCTGTTATTTTTAAATGCAAACTTGAAATTAAGAGTTAGAGATGTTTGTTCACTCTTTGTCAATGAAGACATTTAGACAAAGAGAGGCTAAATGTGTCAAGATGATGAGTTATCCAGTTAATAAATTGCACATATCTCAAATAATTTTAAATAAAACCCGAATACTTTGGTTCTTTGGATTTATGTGACCAGAGCTAAACTGCCCTGCTGTTCAGCAGACGTCTGATGTATACAGGTGGCCTCTACTCCTTGCCAGGAGGTGTGGGCCGTGCTTTCTTCCCTTGAGATTTCCTTCATAAAAGGTTTGTCTATTGAAGCTCTTCTTAGAACAAATTCTACTGAATGCACAAGTATTTACCAGCAGAGAGACAAAAAATAGTCATTCCAGGGACACTTGGCCATTATGTGAAGAGACAGGACAGAGTAGTTGTCGACCTTGAGCAGTCCTCAGCTTCTCCACGTGGAACCCGTGAGGAGGAGGCTCAGAATCGAACTCTCCTCCCTCTCCCTCCTGGGAGAGCGTTTGATCTTCAGCTACATTTTTTCGCTTTGTGAAGAACTTTATCATCAAACGCAAAGGCTAGCAATGTTCCCAACAAGACAGACCCTCGTTCTGTCAACTCTCGTGTATTTGTTGGGAATCTCAACCCTCTTGTGGTCAAGAAGTCTTATGTGGAGGCAATTTTCTAGAAATATGGCAAAATTGTGGGTTGCTCTGTTCACAAGGGCTTTGACTTGGTTCAGCATGTTAATGAGAGAAATGCCTGGGCTGCTGCAGCAGGAGAGGATGGCAGAATGATTGCTGGCCAAGTTTTAGATATTAATCTGGCTGCAGAGCCTAAAGTGAGTCAAGGAAAAGCAGGCGTGAAATGACCTGTGGGGCATATGTACGAGTCAGTACCTGAGCATCCTTCTCCATCCCCCCTGCTTGCCTCCTCTTTTGACTTGGTCTATGCCTTTCCACTGGGTTGTTATGACGGATGTAAAGTGTTATGACCCAGCACTATGCTCCTCCTCACCCAGCAGGTGCTCCTCCTCACCCAGCAGGTGCTCCTCCTCACCCAGCAGGTGCTCCTCCTCACCCAGCACGTGCTCCTCCTCACCCAGCAGGTGCTCCTCCTCACCCTGTATGTGCTCCCTCTCACCAAGCACTGTGCTCCTCCTCACCCAGCACTGTGCTCCCTCTCATCCAGCACTGTGCTCCTCCTCACCCAGCACATGTTCCTCCTCACCCTGCATGTGCTCCTCCTCACCCAGCAGGTGCTCCTCCTCACCCAGCATGTGCTCCTCCTCACCCAGTACTGTGCTCCTCCTCACCCAGCAGGTGCTCCTCCTCACCCTGCACTGTTCTCCTCCTCACCCAGCAGGTGCTCCTTCTCACCCAGTACATGCTCCTCCACCTGGCACTGTGCTCCTCCTCACCCATGCTCATTAATTCATATTGCCCTGCACCTAGTCCCATTTTCACTTCCTTTGATGTTCCTGGTAGTTTTGTTAAGTCTTACCCTGTAATGTTTTGCTTTTAATTTTGATTATCTCTTTATGACTTAACAATAAAAAGGATGTATGTTTATCAGCTGTCTCCAAAATAATCTCTTGTCATGCAGGGAGTACAGTTCCTTCCATTCATACATGAGTTCAATAGTTGTTCCCTAACTGCAAAGGCAATCTCGTTTTGTTAAAGTACCACCTAAGAGCGGCTTTGCATTAGAAGTATGTCTTACGCCACATGTATGAGTGCTAATGGGGGGCAATTCAACACAAATGTAACCATGTATTTTTGTGAATGAGAAGTTGGCATGTCAAATGCATCCTCTAGCAAAACAATTAGTGTAATGGTCTTAAGATTTGTTTTCTAAAGTTGATGCTGTGGGTTATTTTTGTGAACAACCTGATGTTTGGTACCTTTTTTCTTCAAAATAAGTCCTTATTAAACCAGGAATTTGGAGAAGGGAAATAAAGTACTCTTGCTGCTCGAAGATGTCACCTTCAGTCCTCATTTTGATGAGAAATTTCAATGAAAGGTTTATTCTGAGTTATCTTAACAATATGTTGTAGTAGCAAGACAAGTCAGTCTTGAAATGGGTTTGGGTGAAAGAGCCTTAGGTAAATGGGAGTGACAGGGGGCCAGCCAGTCCCACACCATGCATGTCCTTCCTCCAGATCAGGCTGCCATGTCAGTAGTATATGTCATGTTTATACAAGGGAGCTGGGACCTGTTTACTCTTTCTACTCAACTATTTTTGTTTAACACTTACTCTACTACTAAAAATGTATCTCGAATATGCCTCATGATAATATTAAGTACCTAAGTGTAGATTTAGATAACTCTAATACACCTTATAATACTTAAGTACCTAAGTGCAGATTTAATAACTATGTTTAAAGGATAAATTGCTATCTGTGGAATATATTACATTAAATACCAACATGTAGTCCCTTGGATTGTTTAACTTCCATCCACAAAGATCATCCTGCTTAGACTGAAGCCTTTTAAAGGTAAATTAGCACAAAAGCAATAAAGCATAAATCAAACAAACCAGTCTTTGCGGCCAAGGTAATTCATATACAAAATTCAGTCACTGTGACTCTTCAGGGTTCCCTTCCACTGAAAAATCAAAGAATGCTTTGCTACCTCATTGCAACATGCCATTAAATCAAGATCACCTATTTTATTCCCTAAGTAATGTTTGACCATCTAAGATCAATTACACTATATCATCTGCATTTTACCAATATTTCTCCAATTAAAGGTCTATTTTTAAGTGTTGTCAAATCATGACACTGCCGGTAACTTTAATAGGTTTTTAAGGAAATGGGCCAGGAAGTGGGCCAGGAAATTTGGCCCACTATTTTTCCCTTTTTCTGTCTTCCAAAGAGCTTGCATTCCTGTTACCATTATTCCCCCAAATAAATACGCCTACAAGCAATACCCTATTAGCTGTCTTTCACTTCCAATCATTCAGGCAGCAAAGATTTAACTCCCTCCCTCTATATCTTTCAAGAAGGCAAATGAATATTTCTAGAAATATCAAGAATGAGAGACAAAAATTGTCAGGTGTCCTAAGAATATTTTAAGTCATCTGTGGTGGAGAGACTGACATAATACCATCAAACAGTTCTAAAATAAAATATAGTATTTAGTTGAGTAAATGTACTTTAAAAATTAACAATATAACTGCCAAAAAGTTTTAATACTTGCATTTATTTCCTTATATAAAATGTTGTCAGAAATCTTTTATTAAACAAGAAAAATGTATATAAAAGGAGGAACCATGAAAAGTAATTGTTTCTGTTTATCAAGAAAAAAATTAAAATCTTGCTGAAGTCACTGTAAAATGATTGTGAACACTAGCTTGTGAACTATTCCTTAGAAGACAAATGTGTATGGTTTTCAGTATGTACATATAACTGACAAAGAGATAGAATAAACCACACCACTCTATTCTTTGCCTTTGTGTAGATTTTACTGAATATAACTTATGCATCAAAAAAGGAGATCACTTGAGTGATAAGACAATTATTTATAACTAATAAAAAATAACAAAGGGGAAAAAGGTGAGGCATTCTCTAAACACTATTTCTTCCTTTTCTTTTCTCTTTTGTTTGCTATTTTAATCTTAATTGCTGAATGACTTCCCATAATTTGACAGTTGGTCACAAAAAGCTACTTCTGGATTTGGTAGTTCTTTTGCGGTTAGTCATACTGGCTCTCTGCTAATAAAACTCCCTCACCATTTATCAGGGAAAAGAATACATTGTAATATAATACTAAAAAAAGTCGTTCGATTAAACTCCAACTTCCCCCACTCCCATATACATGTACTCTTTTTTTTTTTTTTTTTGAGAATAATGAACCATTGGAGCACACGTATTCTGTATCCCATGCTAAAACAGAGGTTCTGGTCTCAAAGGGATTAGAAGTGACAAAGGAATTAGTTTTCTGTATGCTTCTGTATGCATAACTTTTAGAATAGGAAAAGAGAACATTTCTCTTTTCATCTCCAACTATATGCTTTTAAATTTGAAGTGAAATTTATGGTTCTTCACTATGCTGATGACTCAACTTGCCGAGGACATTAGCTGATTGGTGGTTTTAATGTTTATGCGTCATTTGGTGTATATAAGTAAAATAGCTTTGGGATTGTTCTAATTAAAGCGAGAAAAATTAGAATGAAGAAGCCTGGATATTACAGTGTGTTTCAAAATTTATCACAGATGTGTCCTTCAGGTCACATTGCAAACCATAACTCTTCAATCAAATGTCCTTGATCATTATGGAAATATGAATTAGACCAATTCTGGGTATCTGATATTTTCAGGTGTCTCTGTGTTAGGGGAATTATTCAGTTTGAACTGAATTTAAATTAGACTTATGGTTAGAAAGTTATGTATCTATTTTCTTACCCCAAAGAAAATGCATTATTATTAATTAAGAATAATAAATAGATGCTTACCAGGCTCTATTCTGATGATGTTTCCACATGGAACAGAGAATGGGACCATTTACTATGTTAACAGCAGATTATATAAAAGGAAAGTGATTGAAGCATGGTACTAGGAGGTAGGAAGAATAGGCGGAACAACAAAATCTCTCTTTATTCTAGGTTGAAAGAAAGATTTTTTAATTGAGCCATGACAAGAAGCTTGAAGAAAATATTTTAAACAGGTGTGGGTACCCAAGTATTAATTTTATTATTCTTAACAGTGTTGTTGCTGCTATTGAACAAATTATACATTGTATAATTTTTATGTGTGTTAGTTCTGCCACGCTATCTTGTGAAATGCATTTCCAGGATAGGAAGCTAAATGCTCAACTACTCTGAACTATGCCTTTATCGAAATTCTTAAAATGATTGTTTCAGAGTCAATGAAGGAAATAAAGAATTCACAGTGAGGCAATTGGAAAGACTCCATAAAAGGACATCATATCTTGCACTTTAACCCCAATTAATCCTCTTCACTCTTTTCTACCATGTATAATTATGGAATTATTTCCTGACTTCCCTCAACTCTATAATGGTTTCAGTTCATGGACTTAATTAAATCTTTCTGTAACTCTAAAAAGGTCAATGGCTGAAGTTTGCCTTAATACATTTTTAAAAGTGCAGATACTGGCCAATTGGGAAAGTCTTCTTTACGTATTACCCCCATAAAGGGAGTAGGAGAGCCTTGACAACTTGATTCTTTAATTTTCCTAGGGGAGTGATTTTTGGAATCATTTAAACTTCAAATCAGCGCGCGCACACACACACACACACACACACACACACACACACACAACCTAAATCAACACATGACAGTCTTCATTGTTAAATGAAGTCTCTGACTCAATAAATGTCATATCCCACTACCACTTTATTGAAACAACACAGGGAATATCAAAAAATTTGGAATGAACAAATTTAGCTCTTTTTGCAGTTCTTATATTTTTTATCTTATGATAGCTGTATACAATAATGCATTTATGGGGTACAATGTCCTGGTTTTATATACAATTTGAAATACTTATAACAAACTGGTTAACAGCCTTCAGTGCACTTTCTTAATTATTGTGTTAAGACATTTATATTCTACACTTAGTAGATTTGACATGTACCCTTGTAAAATGCACCATAGGTGTGATCACACCAATTACCTCCCCTCCACCCATCCTCCCCCATTCCTTCCCCTCTCCCTCCTCTTTCCTCTTTATCCAGGGCTGTAGTTGGGTTATAGCTTTCATATGGAAGTGTGGGTGCTTATATGGGTTTCTAGTAGGGCTGAGTACATTGGGTACTTTTCCTTCCATTCTTGAGATACTTTGCTAGGAAGAATATGTTCCAGCTCCATCCACATAAACATAAAAGAGGTAAAGTCTCCATCTTTCTTTAAGGCTGCATAATATTCCATGGTGTACATATACCACAATTTATTAATCCATTCATGGGTCAATGGGCACTTCCATGACTTAGTAATTATGAATTGAACTGCAATAAGCATTCTGGTGCAAATAACTTCATTAAAAAGTGATTTTTGGTCTTCTGGGTATATACCTAGTAGCGGGATTGCAGGATCAACTACCAGGTCTATTTTTAGATCCCTAAGTGATCTCCAAACTTCTTTCCAAAAGGAACGTATTTTTTTTCATTCTCACCAGCAGTGGAGAAGTGTTCCCTTTTTTCCATTTCCCAGCTAACATCAATAGTTTGGGGATTTTGTAATGTGGGCTAATCTTACTGGAGTTAGATAATATCTCAAGGTGGTTTTGATTTACATTTCTCTGATGATTAAGGATGATAAGCTTTTTTTTTTTTTTTTTTTTTTTTTCAAATTTTAAAGGGGCTGGGCTTTAAATGTCCACCCCCGGTATATGGGGCTGGCACCCTACTCCTTGAGACACAGGTGCTGCCCTATGATGAGCATTTTTTCATGTGTCTGTAGGCCATGTGCTTGTCTTTTTCAGAGAAGTTTCTATTCAAGTCCCTTGCCTACACTGAGATGGGATCATTAGTTCTTTTCTAGCTAATACATTTGAGTTCTCTGTGGATTCTGGTTATCAAACCGTTGTCAGAGACATAACCTACAAATATCTTCTCCGATTCTGAGGGCTGTCTGCTTGCTTTACATACTATGTTTTTGGCTGTGCAGAAGATTTTTAGTTTGATCAAAACCATAATGTATGTTTGGTGTTGCTTCAATTGTCTGGGGGGTAGGGAGGGTTGCCTCATAAAATATTCTCTCGTGCCAATTTCTTCGAGTGTTTTCCCTGCACTCTCTTCTAGTATTTTTATAGTTTTATGTCTTAATTTTAAATCTTTTATCCTGTGAGAATCTGTTTTTGCTAAAGGTGAAAGGTGTAGGTCCAGTTTCCGTCTTCTATAGGTCGCCTGTCAGTATTTTACCTAACAAAGGGCATGAAAGATTTCTATAAACTATGAGAACTATGGAATTCTGAGAAAAGAAATAGCTGAATATGTTAACAAATGGAAAAACATACCATACTCATGGCTGGGAAGAATCAACATTGTTAAAATGTCTATACTACCTAAAACAATATACAATTTTAATGCAATCCCTATTAAAGCACCTTTGTCATACTTTAAAAATCTGAAAAATCCCTATTAAAGCACCTCTGTCATACTTTAAAAATCTGAAAAAAATAACACTTCATTTTATATGGAATCAGAAAAAAACTTTGATTAGCCAAGACATTCCTCAGAAATAAAAACAAATCAGGAGGAATCATGCTACCAGACCTCAGACTATAGTATAAATCTATAGTGATCAAAACAGCATGGTACTGGCACAAAAACAGTGAGGTAGATGTATGGAACAGAATAGAGAACCAAGAGATGAACCCAGCTACCTATCATCATTTGATCTTTGATAAGCCTATCAAAAACATTCTTTTTTGCATTTCTAAAGATACTAGAAAGAATAGTCTGAAGGAGATCATCTTTTCCAGAGCAAAATCAAAATTAGGTGAAGATTTCCAAATGCCTTCTTATCTTTCTTAAGTTTCCTAAAGATGCAGCCAAACTATGTCATAGAAACTTTAGTCTCCTTATTGCATGATGCAAATAGGCTTGATGTAATCTGGAAAAAACACAGTGCTCCAGAATCCCATTATAGTCCATAGTTGATTATTACTATTATTACTTTGATTCTTGCTGAGAATACTAAGAACTAGGTTAGACTCAATGAGACTACACAGGGTTGATTCCCAAATTTTCTTAGGGTTTTGTTTGATAGTGAAAAAAAAAAGAATAAAAAGAAAAGAAAGCCCATGTGTTAATGAATCTTTGGGCACATGTTTGTACTTGTCTCATTAATAGAATCTCATCAAAATAAGTCTCAAGTGAATTACATCTTACTGGTTAACTAAGGCAGTGTCTTATTTATATTTGCATGTAAAATATTAAGTCACATTAAGCCGTAAATGATCTTTAAGTTTACTGAATGTTCTTCCCCAAAAGGAAAGAATTCCTAGTCATAGAACAATGCAGTTGGATTCCAAATCAGTTTGAGGTTTTCATTTGGAAACTGAACTTCCCAGAACATCCAGAGCAATAGTAGAGAGAAAATAAAGCATGTTAGGGACCAAGACCTTTCTATCCAGAAGTGCCCAATGACTTCACAAAAGGGATTCCTATTGGGCATCACTCCTACAGGCAGAAGCCTGAGAGTAAGAAGCCTAGAACTAGAGCCTCTTGCCATTCCAGCATCTAAAAAGAGATGATTGCTGCTTTGAAGCCAGGGAATATTTTAGTTAAATATTCCAAAGAATCAAAAGAGGAGGAAAAAATTTACACCTTGGCCCTCTCCACTTGTCTCTCCTCCACACCTAATTTCTTTTTTCTCTTTTCTGCAGAAATGATTCTTGCTACATGAGCAAAGGGACAAAAGGGAACTATTTAAAGGACAGTCAGGGCAATGTCTGCTGTTGTAATTATTGGCTTTCAGGACCTGTTTTTTGTGGGAATGAAAGGGTAGCCAGAGAACAACTGTGCTAAGGAGAGAAGCGACCTTCTTTGTCATCATGTTTTAAGAGAAGCTGACCAAATTTTGACTCCAACAGGGCCCTCTTACCCAGCTGCCCACATCCGTCTGCACTCTGCTTGAATGGTAGGACACTACATAACAGAATAATGAATGTCAGGGGTGGGGAACCTGTGGCCATCTAGGTCCGTAAGTGTAGCCTTTTAATTGAATCCAAATTTTACAAAACAGATGCTCTTATTTTTATTAATGTATTTTTGTTTGTCTTTTATATTTTTATTTTATTTTGAAAATTAATATATTTTAAATACCAAAGAATAAAATGCATTGCAATGGAATAACTCTTCTGGATGGACTGGCACACTTAGACCATTAGTAAGCCATAGGGCTAAAATAACAGCTGCTACGCTCATGACTTAGTTCTAACATCCTCTGCTTGACTGATGCCACCACCACACGAGGCTGGTCGGTGGAGAGTTTATAGGGGTTGATTACCCCAGTCATATCAGCTTTTGAAAACAGTGCACTGTGCGTCTGTATGAAGTAAAATTTGTGAATAGTTGCACACTCGGTAATACTTTTTAATTCTGTCTGCTTAACAGCCCATCATGCCAAAGAAGACCAAGAGAACGCTGAAGGAAGAAAACAGATTTTTAAATGAGGATTGGGAATTGCAATATTATCTTGTTTCCGCTAAAAGTAAGATGATTTTCTTGCTTTGTGATACTGCAGTATCAACATTAAATACACACATCCTTAAGATTTAGTCAGTTTAATAGGGAATATTTGTCTCATCTGAAATGACTGAAAATTAAAAGAACCTCTAACTTATTGATTTTTTTTTTTTTTTAAAGAACTGACTATATTAAGAATATGGTCATCAAATAGAATCAAAATTCCACAGGGACGTTCTTTTCAGATAGGAAAATAAAGCACATTAGAATTTCATGCTCTTTCTTTTTTGTCTGAGATGGGTTTTTACCTGCTATATTTGCATAATAGGTGTTTGGTAAAGATTTATTTAATGAATAAAGTAGTTGAGTCATCGTGTGTCAATATATTAGGTGAAAGCATGGGCTTAGATAGTGGTTAAACAACTCTGACCTGCAGAAGGGGAGGTTTTAATTAACAAGGGATAAATGTGGAAACTTTTGATGGAGGAACAAAAAATAATCTTACACAACTACATGAAAGCTTTAAAATGCTCTTGCTAAGAGCAAAGTAAGGTCTTTGAAATATCTAGGGAGAGGAGTTGATCTGACAGTGAAGAGATTAGAACAATTCTAGGCATAGCATGTCTCCGAGTGACTTATCAAGCATTTTCCTCTTGATTTAAAAGATCAGCCAAATGCTAAAGTGCCTATGAATCTTGGCTCAGCTTTCTAAAATTGCTAACAATTGATAGACACCATAAAAACAAAAGCATAGCTATAGCATGCAGCGTAAAAATAAAGGCTAAAAAATCATTTCTTCACTCACAGAATTGAGACAAATGGAAACCATTTTCAGAGAACTTCTTTACATAAATATCTCTTGAGTTAAATGATAAATTGTGTTACTGACCTACTGGGAAAGCAAAGTAATGTTATTAATAGGCAAAATATGGAAGAGCATGGGTCATTCACCAGAGATAAAGAAAGGCATATAAGGAGTAAGAAGACAGCCTTGTAGTGCTGGTCCTTGCAGACATGGGTCCTTAGAAAAAAAAAAATCACCAAACTGTAACTAAAATAAATATCTTGTATCTTGAAAATTAAGGAGCTCTGCTATTGGAGAGAGTCATCATGTTAATGAGGTAACTGAGGTTACACTGTGCCTCTGGTCTCCACTCTAGTACCTAAGTTTAGTCACTCACTCACATCCCTCAGTCTTAAAAAAAAAAAAAAAAGTATTCATTTTATTTATTAAAGATATATTGTAAGGTTTTAGAGTCAAATAGGTTAAGTTTAAATTTTGTCTGTGGCACAAATATCTGGGTAAATTAATCCAAATCATTAAGATCTTTAGTATCAATTTTCTTTTCTTTTCTTTTCTTTTCCCCCTTTTTTTAGACAGAGTCTCACTGTCACCTTGGGTAGAGTGCCATGGCATCATCATAGCTCACATCAACCTCAAACTCTTGAGCTCAGGTGATCCTTCTGCCTCAGCCTCCCCAGCAGCTGGGACTACAGGCACCCACCACGACACCCAGCTAGTTTTTCCATTTTAGTGGTGATGGGGTCTCCTTCTTGTTTAGGCTGGTCTTAAACTGGTGAGCTCAAACAATCTGCCCATTTCAGCCTCTCAGAGTGCTAGGATTACAGGGGTAAGGCACTATGCTTGGCCTAATATCAGTTTTCTGTCTATAAAGAGAATCTGTATGCAACCAGCCTAATTTCTCTGAAATTATGATGTTAAATATTGTGAATAACAGAAACATTTTGTAACATGTTTACTGGAAAATGAGTTTACATGAACCCACTTGTAACAACATTTGACCTGAATCGATGTGAGTCTGTTTACAATCTTTACCTGTGCCACTTGGTGTTAATTTATAGATGTTTTGTTATAGAGCTAGGGGTGTGTTTTATTAGGTAGTTATTATCTCTTTCTTACACATTATTTCCTTTATCCTTTCAATAGTGGCCCTTAAATCATTTTTGCATGGTTTCCAACATTCTAGTTTGAAAATTCCACTTTAAAAGCCAGCAGATTTTATCAATGAGAACAATTGCATTTTGTTGCATGTGAGAGGTTTTAAAGGACTCAAAGAATCCCAAAGCATCACACAGAAGACCACCTGCTTGTAAAGTCTCTTAAAGCAATTAAGGGAATCAGGATATGTGTATTTCTGGTTGCCAGAATGATGGGTTCACTGACTGTACCAGGAGGGTGGATAAGGTCACTGATAATTATACACTCTACTCACGGCTCATTTTTGTTGAGCCTCATAAGCATATCTTACAACTATCACACCCCTATCAGTCATCCTTATTCTCTTTACTCTTCCCGGAGTTATCACATCTGCCACGAATATTAACGTGCCTAAAGTGTGGCTGGCAATGGGTGCCAAGATGCATTTGATGTTTGAGAAATAATGAAATGTCACTTCCATTATAGAATAATGTGGCATTTAATGGAGCTATGCAGAGTTATTTGCATTACTATTCCACTGTAATGATGTTGCTTGCAGTCACAGCTGACAAAAATATCACTGAATGTTAATTCAGATGAACTTTAAAGGTAGCCACATGGGGAATGACCTGAAATGAAAGCTTCTGGTCTGTGCCTTTAAAGGAGCCTGCCAGAAAGGGGATCATTAGGGGTTTGTCCTGACTTCTTGGGTTCAAAGTTGGAAAGTGTGCAGGAAAAGAAGACAGAGAAAGAGCATGGGCTATCTGCACGCACGAGCCTGCAATGGTTTGCTTCAAACTGAAGATGCAACCAAGACCTCATTGGTCAGTACAAGTCTGTGTAACCAGAGTGCAACTGAGATGTGAATTAGGCTAATATAAAGAATGTATTCATAGAGTCTAGGCTTTGTTTGCAAAATGTTTTCATTTCAAATAAAATCCCTTCAGAAAATTCCCTGAAGCACATGTGCCAGCAGATAACTTTAAATAGTAAAAAAAAAAAAAAAAAGCAGGTTGAAGAATGATGTTCTCAAGATGTTGAAGTAGTGCCAATCTTTGTCCCACCACAGAAAAACAATTAGGTGGTGCCCATAGCTCAGTGCGTAGGCCAGCCACATACACCGAGGCTGGCAGGTTCAAACCTGTCCTGGGCCTGCTAAAACAGCAATGACAACTGCAACAAAAAAATAGCACTGTGGCGGGCTCCTGTAGTCCCAGCTACTTGGGAGGCTGAGGCAGGAGAATCACTTAAGCCCAAGAGTCTACAGTGAGCTGTGACTCCCCGGTACTCTACCCAGGGTGACAGCTTGATACTCTGTCTTGAAAACAAACAAAAAAAGACAAAGAAAACAAGAAAGAAAGAAAGAAAGAAAGAAAGAAAGAAAGAAAGAAAGAAAGAAAGAAAGAAAGAAAGAAAGAAAGAAAGAAAGAAAGAAAAGAAAGAAAACAAAACAATAATTAGACAGCTATCCCCATATGCAAATAACTCCAAGAGATCTCAGGGGTACAGCAACACAGAAGAGCAAGAAATAAAGACTATCCCTACAGAAAAGGTAGATAAAACATTTTCATGTTGCTGGCATCATCCATTCCTTAGATAAACACAGCTCAGTGCTGAGGCAAAAACTCCCCCCTTGAAGGGAAATGGAGAGCAGAGTGAGTATTCAAAGTACTGGCTTTGGTTGGTTCCACCTCACTGAAATTGTAGGAAAGATCAGCATAGCTGAGAAACTCGGAGATGACTAGGAGCAGAGTCAGACACACAGCAGGTGCAAGAGCCCAGGGCAGGGCCCAGCTTCCCTGGAGGGGGCCACCACTCCCACCCCATCACCATCTGCAACCACATGCATGCCTGGACGCTGGAGACATGCTCTGTTCATGCCTGTTGTCCAGACCCCGGCCACTCCATGATCACCTGTACCTCAGAAACAGGGCCACGTAAACATCTCAGACATCAACATTAATACTTCAGTGGTCGTGCCTACCTCCACACCCCAGAGTCATGGTCACTCCACAGTGCCTATGCTTCAGACCTTCAGCCACCACCACAGACATACTGGACCACTGACATCGGTGCTACTGATGGGTCCCCCCTTGCCTCATACACAATGGAGATGACTCATCCTTACCAACGGACCTTCATCCTGCCATTTATGACAATGTGTATGGACTTTCTGCACACTCTAAGTGACAAAGCCAGATGTAGAAAGACAAATACTATATGATCCATTTATATGTGGAATCTAAAAGTGTCAACTCGTGGAAATAGAGAGTAGAATGGTCGTTACCAGGGGCTGGGGTGGAACTGGGTATGTGGAGATGTTGCTCAAGGGGTGCAGAGTTCCATTTTTTGCAAGATGAATAAGTTTGGAAAGCTAAGGTACAGTGTTAGACTATGTGAGTGAGGTAGGGGTACGACAGAACAGGAAAGTCGAGAGAGCCTGGGTGCAATTATTCTGACTGATGACAGGCGCTAATCACCCTGAGCAAGGAAGTAGCCAGCAAGTACACACTTGGGGAACTAGTGCCAAGTCCTGGCCTGAAAATGGACGAACTGTTAAGCCAGGTGCCGTACACACTGTTCACACTTACCTTGTGACAACACTTTATGATTAACTTTTACAGCCTGACCACAGACAGTGCTGCTCATTTATAGTTATTTCCTTTCAGGATCTCTGACCACAAAACATTTCTATTCTCCTAAAAGGTCTTGCCGCCGAGCTCTGGAAAGGCCCTGCTCTGTCTGGGGATAGGATTTGTCGTCTTCCTCTCTCGGTGAGCTTCCTCTTGACAGTTAGCTCATTTATGAATTCTTTCCAGGGTGAAGCCAAGAACCTACTTGTGAGTTCAAGGGGCCTCCCTCCCTTCATTGGGCCACCCCCTGCATCCCCTCTGGGAACCCAGATGGGTTGAGTAGAGATGACCACCTGAACCCTAAATCAAGGTCCTATTGTACTATTTGGAGCCAGATGGACAGGTGAGTCCCCTTTGTCTAGTTGGGGTTGATAACTTTGGATTCGTTCAGTTTTCTTCTCTCTTAAACTCTTGGACTCTTTCATTTTTTTTTTTTTTTTTTTAATTATTCATTTATTTATTTATTTTTTTATTGTGGAGAAGGGGCGGGGAAAGAAGGCGGGGGAAGAGGTGCGTGACAGGGTCAGGCCAGTGGCATGGTACCACATTGGCTGTATCTAGGTAGAGGCAGTTCCAGGCCGGGCCTTGCTGA